>BGZK01002228.1:0-70512 GCA_005406025.1 Eumeta japonica | reverse complement strand
TAGGCACATAACTCACATTTAAAGTATTTTTCGCCTGTGCGAGTAAGAAAGTTTTTTTCTAAGTAACCAGAACGAGATGTACTGTGCTCAAACTGCTCACATTTGTACAATTTCTCATCAGTATGAGTGCGCTCAAGTGTATCTTTAAGTAACTTGAATTACATGTTCTGAACTCACACACATCACACTTATACGGTTTCTCTCCTGTATGAGTGTACAAATGTCTTTTTAAACATATCTTTTGAGATGCACTGTAATCACACTGCTCACACTTATACGGTTTCTCGCCCGTATGAGTGTACAAGTGCTTTTTTAAATTTATCTTGTGAGATGTGCTGTAATCACACTGTTCACACTTATATGGTTTCTCGTTTTTGTGAGTGTATAAATGGTTTCTTAAATTTATTTTGTGAGGTGTGCTGTAATCACACTGATCACATTTATATGGTTTCTCGATCGTATGAGTGCGCGTGTGTCTTGTTAAATTACTCGAGTGATTTGTACTGAAGGCACAAAGCTCACATTTATATAGTTTCTTGTCCATGTGTGTTTTTAAAGCACCCGAGTGAATTGTATTGTAGGCACCTAACTCACATTTAAACGGCTTTTCACCTGTATGAGTAAGGACGTGTTTTTCTAAATAACTACACCGAGTTGTACTGTACTCACACTGCACACATTTATAGAATTTCTTATCAGTAGGAGTGCACAATTTCGCATCAGTAGGAGTGCACAATTTCTCATCAGTAGGAGTGCACAATTTCTCAACAGTATGAGTACGCAAGTGTATCTTTAAACCACTTGAACGATATGCACTATACTTAGATTGCTCATATTTATAGGATTTCTTGTCAATATGAGTGCGCATGTGTATTCTTAAACAATTTGGATCAGATGAACTGTACTCACAGTGCTCACATTTATATGGTTTCTCACCTGTATGAATATTCATGTGTATTTTGATGTAACTTGAATCACATGTTCTGAACTCACACACATCACACTTATACGGTTTCTCGCCCGTATGAGTGTACAAATGCCTTTTTAAACATATCTTTTGAGATGCACTGTAATCGCACTGCTCACACTTATACGGTTTCTCGCCCGTATGAGTGTACAAGTGCTTTTTTAAATTTATCTTGTGAGATGTGCTGTAATCACACTGTTCACACTTATATGGTCTCTCGCCTGTGTGAGTGTACAAATGGTGTTTTAAATTTTTTTTGTGAGATGTACTGTAATCACACTGATCACATTTATATAGTTTGTCATTTTTTCTATAGCATACACGTCGTCCTGAAACATCTAGTTGAGATGCAATATAGTCATATCGCTCACGCTTGCATGATTTTTTATCCATGTGAGTTTGTATATGTGTTATTAAATCAGGTTTGCTAGTGGTGCAGTATTTGCAGTATTCGCACTCATATCGTTTTCCTGCAGTACGTGTCTCTGCATCGACCCTCGACACGTCTGCCACGTAGTTGCACTTACTCCGCATCATCACATAACGTTCACACTGGCCCTCGGTTATGGCCCCACCGCCGACGCGGTCACGAGGTCGCCCGCTCAATGCTTTCAGATAAGCATTGTCTCTACTTATGCCGAGCACTGTACTGGCATCAGAGAAATCTCTCAAATCTTCTTTAGAGTGATCTTCCTTTTTTGTTTGCGTCGCTGGTTTAGCAAATACTGGGAAAAGAAAGCAATATTAATTAAAGATATGAAAATTTCAATAGTTAAATATGTATAAAAAAGAACAAATAAATACTTGGACAGTAATATGTCAAGAGAGATAGTTGGAAAACAGATGATAATTCTCGAGCTTGGGATCCTATAAGCTAAGAGTGGACGTAGGTGAAGATAGTTTTGAGTCACTGATACGAAGCTGTTCTCAGATGCATAACCATGAGTATTTCCTAGCTTGAAATATACGAGTGTGTATTCCAAAAACAGTTTTATACATTTACTTTAGTTCTAACTTTTTAATGTTGCAGATGAGATGTCCTCCAGTTTACGACAGTGCACTGTAACGTGACCCTAGCAGCCTAGATATGTCTAACGCTAATGGAAACATAGCTTGCATTGCAATATTTTATTGTCACACTAAGACAGTTTCTAAAGTCACAAAATTAAGTATGTTTAACAAAACAATCAAAACCAGAACCATCATCTATAATTCCTGCTCTTCCATATAATTACGAAATATTTTATTTATCACAATCTCAATGTATTGCATAGAATGGATAGAAGGCAAAGGTATTTCATTCATATTATACAGGGTATTCAAACTCACTTTTGCAGGGAGGTGAGGTAGACGCGCCGGCTACGCTGCTGGTAGCGGGGTACATATTAAGGCCAACCTGAAGAAAAATAAACCACTTGTATATATACAAAACAAGAAAGGGACGAGGATAGACTTGGACTATGCTTTTGTGTTTATGGCCTCATTTAATGTAATAAGCCCACTACCTCCCATGGCCTCTCTAACCTGACAGTCGCAAGTGTCGAATTGTGAAAACGGCACGAGACACCAATAAAAATAGTCCTGCAGCCTTACTGCTTCCTATATGTTATTTTTTACTTGTTCCTTGTCCCCTTTTGTTGGTTCTCTCTTAAGAGGGCTCGACACGAAAGTCCCTATGACCTCCGGCTCCAGGCAGTTCCTCTAAATCGCTTAATACGTCCTCCAGTCTGCCGCACATTTCGTACCATACATGTGCAAACTCTGCCAGCCTGTCGAAGTTCGCTTTGCAGTCCCGAGTTTGGGGTAATAAACCAGACCCACTGTTGTTAGCACAATATCGTCCGCTATCTTCGCTCTCGCCTACTCATGTAGAAAACATGTCCATAAAACATGGTGCATGTACTTATTATTCAGACTGCACAAACACACACTAGTAACACCCAGTATCATCTCATACACTTTTTTTTTGGAAGCATCCATGCCCAGTCAGGATCTGTGATGTCTCATAATCTGGCACGACCCAGTCAAAGCTATTGCTATTTCTACTAGGTCACCTTGTCAGCAATAACGAGCTTTGTTGTTAAATCGTTACAAAAGCGTTATTCAAATTTCTATAACAGACATCCCTTTTTCATAGTTTAGGCCTGAAAAAAAGAATTTCAATACTTCCAATAGAAAAACAATAGTGGTCCTTTTTTAAATTGCTATGAGACCATATTTCTGATTTAGTTAAACCAAAGTTTTGTGTGATTCTGTAAAAATACAGATTCTCTGTACTCAGTGTAACATGTAAAAGTACCCGAGCGAGCAGCGGAGGCGGGCACGGCGCGCTCGGCAGTTGCAGCATCGTGGGCCCGATGTCCAGTTCCTGTTTGACCGACATCTCACCCATTCCTTCCTCAGCCTTCACGATGCAATTGTTTTCCTTCAATAAAAAGAAATCATTGAGCAATTCTTGTATTTACATGTATAGTATACAAATAAAAACTAGATAAGAAATATACACCAATGTGCTGTAAAACATAAAAATAGTAGATGACCCAGGGTATTTGTCAATTGAAGCACTGTGATACACTAAAAGACAACAAATTGTTGGATTTGTCCTCCAAATTACTGTGAGGAACGAAATGATAAATGATCTGGTCCAATTATCCACTCAATTGTTGTGACACTTATGATGGCAGGTGACAACTTCACCAGCTGAGGTTGTGGTATGGATCATGGTCTGTTCATTGATATTCTTACTTAATCAAAAAGTACTTTCTAAAGTCCGACTAAAGCCTGCCAGCTAGCACCCGATTGTCGAGGGGCTATTTTAGTATATTCTTATATTAAATACACAAAACTCTAACATATACTCTATGGCCAACAATGGAGATCTCAACGAGAAAACATTTGAACATCCATGTACAAATAAGCTGGGAAACAAGATATAGAGTGGCGACAAAAAGACAGAATCAGTTAAAAATCAATATTGGTTCATTTTCTCACAATGATAATTATTATCTCAAAGAAATATATGTTTAATAGAGAAAGACTGAATGTTAATGCAAATCTGATTATTAATCACCAACCCAGACAATGGAGTTAAAAATCCCTCGATCACCAATTGCCAACTACGTTATGTTCCTCGCTTTGTGATAAAATCGAAATTCACCACATTACACAGTGCTGATTAGTGCTTCTATCTTATCACAATATTTCGTGAACTTCAAGGGCAGATTCGAGGGTCAGCAGTGGGTTGCATGCTGCATGTTAAAGCATGTTTCAGGCCAGCGTCTATTATGGATTTCTGCAAATTAACACCTCACCCAATAGAATATCACATTACCTTCTCATGCAGCTTTTTTGTGTCATGCCTGCTTCCAACTTTACATTCTTTTTTTTTTAAAAGTTTAGACTTAGCTGTATTCATAAAAGTACATCAAATCACCTCTTTGATAAATGTGCCGAACTCAGTTACACAGCTCTCCCACAGGGCTGGACCTGGTGAGGTGACTACATTTTCTTCACAATGTTCTGTCTTAATGACCACCGAGGTCTCTCCGTTATACTCCTGTTGAAGACATCCTCATATTAGACAATTATATAATCGTAAACTACTCATATTGGGAGCACCTCTAGAACAAAATGTAATATCATAAGAAAACCCTGACCTTCTTATGATATCTATTACAAATATGCATTATTTTTTAATGTTATAAATTTGTACTGTGAAAAGAACTGCCTAAAGTATAATCACTATGTTCTTGAAGTTGGGCGAACTCATATGAACCAAGTGCCTTTTAGAATCAATTTAAAGTGAGAATGAATTAATGAAGCAGGAAGCTACTAAATGTTTACCAATGCTACTGCTATTGGAGGATTATTTACATGAATTTTGAAAGAATTGGTGATCTAGCTAATAATAGATAAAAACAAGTAGGTATTCCACATTTATTGTTTCTTTTTCTTTGAAACAATGGTCTGATTTTGGATAAATGCATTAAAATACGATTTTGGACAAATATGTATTAAAAGTTAAAGTATTATAACAGTACATTAAATCACCTGTTTGACAAATGTACCGAAGTCAGTTACACAGTCCTTCCGCAAGACTGATCCTTGTGAAGGAACTGTGTCACCACCACACTCTGTCTTAATGACCACCGAGGCCACTTCGCTGTACTCCTGTTTAAGATGTCCTGATATTAGACAGCTACAATACAGTACATACACAATCGTAGATAACTCATATCAGAGAAACATTCCCTTTCTTCACAAACACTTATTTTCATCAATTCATTCATTTGCGAATTTTCAGCATGAGCTCCACTCAAACTTGGCCAATTTTTTATTTATAGATTTCCTTACATTTGCACTATGATCAAGCCAAGTTTAGCACTTATACATGCGCCTTCTTTTGTATTGGAGCAAAATTAAAAAAAAATGAACCGATACACACCAAGTATGCACTCATGTACTTAGCGAGGGTAGTCTATACTGGACAATGAAACAGACCGAAAGGAAGCAAACTATATGCTTCTTGTACATTTTCCTATAATCTATAAGTAAAAGCTACTTTCCATATTTTTATCAAAATTTTAGGCCCAATTATTTCAAAAATGACAGGGGGAACCAGTCGATTCAAGCCTATTTTCTTAAATAACCATAAGACTATCTACATTAAAAGTATAAAAAAATACATATTCGAGACCCTCACAATAAACGTTTTCATCTGATAAGTTATAGGTACAGTTTACAAAACCTTTTTCTAACATTTCTTTAATGTGCCCCCAAAAGTGACCCTCAAATTTGGTTTATTTATGTCACACATCCGTGTCTAGATGAAAGACATACATATGTGTATCAAATATCAACTCAATCAGTTGAGCAATTTCAGAACATATTGGCTGTGATGGACAGATGAACAGATAGATGTGCCAGTGACCCTATAAAGGTTCCGTTTAGTAACACATTACAATTTTTTTAATTGACTTCAAAAAGGTGGTTATAAATACAACATATATGTATGTAGTGTTATTATAACTACAATATATTAACATTATAATTATAAATATAATAAAGTATTAGAGCTTCCAAACAAATATACAAAATTTTATAGATATATGTATGTTTGTCTATAAATGTCTCTGAAACTATTAATTGGATTGTGACCATTCTTTTTTTATTGGCTCACATTTTTCAACTTAGGCAACAGAGTAAATTTTATCGGTACAGTAATTTTCAATATACAGATTAATATGGTTAAGTATGATGGCCTGGCTTATTGACTTGAGCTACATTTGATGGCAAAGTGTAAATATCTCAAAACATGGCCATCTTAGACTAGGCAAGGTCCTTGTGCACACAAAGTTGGGGCTCTTAGGCACAGAGCCACAATCTTTAGGCAAACAAAGTTGGGACCACTAAACACACACAGCTTTGACCTCAAAGTACATAGAATTTTATACCCTTCGTTATGCCCTTAAATCACTGAATTTAAAATTAAAATTAAAAAAATGACCTATAGACGTTACGTAAAAACGTAACGTAAACATAACTGAATTTAAATTCGGAATGGATTAACCATCACTAACAGAGTTTGACCGCTAACCGTGACGCTGAGCGAAGCCCGTCCCCAAAGGGCCGCTGCTGGTCAACATGCGGTCGCACTCACGAAGTTAATGGAAAAACCATTTACGCGCGTAAAACACGCGAAATAACTAAAATAGCGATCGGCATCGGAGTGTGAAAACTACTGGGGCGCACCCTAAGCGCAGAAACCGTGTGCGGGCTCGGCGTGCAGACGGCAGGGTAGCCAGAGCTTGTCACCGGGACGGACGCCATTGGCTTAACTGCCGCCGCGCGGTTTACGCTGCGCGGCACCCCACACACTCGTACACGCGCGGAGCCCGACATTACAGAACACGGCTCGAAGGAACACTGCTATGCAGTAACACACTAAACTAAATGGGTGGTCCAGGGGACTAAACCGAAGGCGACCAATCGCAACGGAGGAACAACCGGAACTGAAATAGAATTTTTATGTGCAAGTTGAACGATAATGATGGATTTCACAAGCACCCATTGCACCAGGGGCCCCGAGCCTGTGCCCTGTCCGCACTTATGGAAAAAAAGAACTGTCTTAAAACCTTGTCATATTTTAGTGCCTGTAAGAATTAAAAAAATCTAAATGACCAATACCAAACTAGCCCTATGGTAAAAAATCATGATGAAAATAAAAATTAATAAGATTTGCAAGCCACCCGATACGAACTACTGAAAGAATATTATTACTCATTGGGAATTAAAATTTTTAGACCCCAAATAAATCATAGAGCCCTTTGTTTTCTACCTACTTTTAATTTTGTTTTTGTTGCTAAATTTGATGTAAACATAAAAATATTATTTTAAAAATTTAGAGTCAATTTGTTTTGAAGTCATTTTTTTTTAAACTACATGTTTATTTTAACATTAAACATTTTAAAATACGTTGATATTCTTTAATATAATAAAATCACATTCAGACAAAGTAAGTAATCCCTATTAGAATTCATCCAAAATTAGACTGAATTGATGACATTGGCAGTTGCTAAGCATTATTGATATACATGCCACTACAATTACAAATTTCGGAAGGATTAGCGGTCTAGTTAATGACAAATAAAATCAGTTACTGTGCTTTTCTGGACACACTAAATAGAAAATCATATTTATTTTAATGAAATATAGTATGATTTTTATCGAAAAATATTTTGTTTATACATAAAGAGAACACTCCGCACTGCCAACATCAACTAGCTGGGGTCACTCCAACTACCGCCGTTCTATGAGAGCGAATGAGGCACTGCCCTCAAGATCTATTTCACATTTACAAACACCACACGTACAATTAGTAGGCGGCATCAAACGAATACAATTTATAATATTGGATGCATGTAAAAGGAGACGCGCGTACTGACTCGTACGTGATCCGTAGTGTAAGAAGCGCCCGAGGCTACAACTTCGTGGGGCATCGTCGGGGCTCCTGTGCCGCCCCGAGTGGCGCCCCCGCGGCCGAGCAGGTCGCAGCGCCTCAGCACGACTGAACATTCCCGCATATTCGGTCCCGCCACTTCCATTAATTTGCCTTTTGTAAAACGGGACACCTCAGATGTGGCTGACACTTTTTAAATTGCAAGCTCACTTCACTTCCTATCGGATTAGCAGCAAAATAAGTGTTAATCAAAATTGACAATATTGAGATAATTAATTATCCGCCACAGAATAATTTTATAGCGGTCACCATTCAATAATCAATATCGTTACTAGTGTAGTGCACCACGACTCGTGAAATAGATGGCGCCAACTGCGCACGCGCAGCAACGACACACGAACCTCTGCCGCTCTGACTTGCCCGCGAATGATGCAATGCGCAAGTTCAACGCTTCCCGACCCTTCCTTCTTCTCCCCCGAACTTTATTTTACGACTTTGCGACGCGTTTGTGACTAATTTCACAGCGGCAGAGCTTCGTGAAATTGTACAATCGTAGAGAAAATTGAAAAGAGTTTTTAATCGACGCATAAGTAATGGTCAAGGATGAGAACGGGATACTGTGGACACGACCTTATATCTCGGTCTCACTTTAGATGCTAAATTGCGTTGGAAGTTTCATATTACGTGATTGGCCAAAAGACTTAGTTCTGCAGCATGTGCAGTGAAAATAATATTGCGACTTACAGATTATAGCATCGCGAAACTAGTTTATTTCAGTTCCTTTCATAGTCTCATGACCTATGGATTTCATTATGGGGTAATGCAGCTGAGATTAACTCAATTTTTGTGTAGCAGAAACGGGTTTTTCATGCCATTTATAATTTGAAACCAAAAGGATCTCTCAGAGAAATATTTAAATAAATTAATATTTTGACTGTAAAGTCACAATACATATTATATATGAAAACAGATATATGTAAACAGGTAATGTAGATTCGTTCCAAAAAAATGTGCAACATCCACAATATTAACAATAAACAGAACAATTTTGCTGCGCATAAAATCCGACTAATCAAAGTTAGTAAATCGTTTAAGGGGCAACGTGTGCGCTTTTGTAATAAAATTCCAGTAGAAATTCAAAATTATCCATTTTACAAATTTAAACTTTAAAAAAAATTATATGGCAAAGACTATTAGAGCGTGTCTGGAATATTTTATGAAAAAAAAAATCATTGATTTAAACTGCTCGGCTATCAGTTTGCTTTTTGTTATTTTGAACAGTTGTACTGATTTATCAATTATTTAATATTTGGTATCGATGAATAAAAAATTAGCAACCCTCGAGTTTCGTGCCAATTCTTCTCAAAGTGAATCGCCAGTTGGAATGGGTGGTAATATTAATGGTAATAATGTTAGCAATGGTAACTCTATTACCAACAAAATAAAGACATTTTTGATTTGATTAACCACAATAAAAATGATAGTCTGATATTGAAGTGTAGCATGCTACGCGACACTCGTGAGCTCGCCGGTACGTAGCCGAGCCAAACGCATGCGCGTCGCTCTGGTTACGCGCCCGTACCTCGATGCGCAGCGCTTGTTGCAATCGATGCTACTGAGGGCCTTACACTCCTGCTGACCACTGGGGTATTAGTTTGTGCTATTTACTTTGTTCTACTTAAGAATTTCGTAAACTGAAATTAAACGTCTTATGCCAATAGCAAAAAAATAATTACTTAAAACATGTCATGTGCAATGATATTGACCAGAACGAATCCGAATGAGTGATTTTTTTTCCCCGTTGCGACGAGGAGGAGGTAAAAAATGTCTATCCCGCACACCCTCGCGCGTGGGTAATGTGGGGCTGAAACCCACTAAAAAAAGTCATGAAATTGATGGGTCGGCTATGCTATGTAGACGACTATATAGCGGCCGGATGACACCCGTGGGTGCCGACGGCGCGTGACATGCAACATGGACGACGTCTGAAGGAAGTCGTCTCGGCATAGGACGTCACCGGAAACCGTCACGGGTCAGTTTCCTTTCCTCCCACCCGACCGGAGGCGGTTAGCGGCGGCCGGGCAGAGTAAGGGAACCGGACGAGCGAATAGCGCGCGTTGTACTTCCCCCACTTTTGATTATTCCTTACTAGAGAAATCATTGAACATCCTCTTCACTTCAGAGCATAGACAAACACACGAAAATTTTACTAAATAAATACAGCTGACGTAATCGCCATTTGCACCCCCCCCCCTTGCCATCAAAAATAAGCAAAGCAAGGACCCTGCGCCACCCTGTCGTACCACGTTATACTCGAATGGCGGCATATCGGCGAATCAAATGTCTCGGTCCGTTACGACCACCCGGCTTCTCGTCGCAAAAGTGTGTTACACATATTTTATTCGTTTTATAAAAAAAAACATTGGATGCGCGATGTGTCAGTTGTTGAACGAACGTGTGAATGGTATTTAATTAAAATGATTAGTGTCACATAATGTTGGCGTATTAAAGTAGAAAGTCAAAGATACCATAATTTTTCCTTGATGAGATTTTTTTTTGGTCTTTTAGACCATTGTCGTTTATAACGAAAACACTATCTACGCTATTATTGACTTAGTAAAACCAAAGATAACTTTCAATTATCCACGTTATCAGCAGTATCCGACCACTAGTCCGTTTCATAGACTAACGCCACTCAAGGCTCGAGAGCTCTCGCTTCATAGAAGAGAATGACAGTCCAAAAGATAGGCAAACAAGTTGACTTTTTGTCTCTTTTATACCAAGCAAAATGAATACAGTTTTTCATTAGCATTCACGCGGAATGTCTCATCATTTTACCCCAATTTGCAATTAAATTTAAATTTTGGATATATATTTGGTTGAGACATGTTATAAAACGACAGTAAATTTATTTTTAACTGTAGAGAGTAATTAATTGTTTTTTTTTTAATATAGCTAGTTCAAAAAGGTCGAGTAATGAAAAAAGATTCAACTTAAACTTGCATATATTATTAATTTTTTAATCTCCCGCTTTCAAAATGAAAAAATTTAAATAAAATCGGTAAGTTATTGTTTTCAGTCGTTTTTAAAATCGAGATTTCACCAGATCTTGACGGTTCAGCGTTCTAGGTATCTATTTCAAGCATTTTCAGAGTGATGTCTGCAGGTGTTTACATAACTCATAACTTTGTAATGGTTTAGCCGATCGAAACACAGTTTGCGATACTCGAAGAGTCTACTTACTTTAACTTTTTGAAACAATGAAACGATCTCGTCAAGTAGATTTTGAGGAATCTCAAAAAAAAAACGAAATTTTTTTTTTAAATAATTTTTACACTACTTATCGATCGATACCAAAATCAATCAGCTCTTTTTCCCCAGACAGTTACATGGACTGCCGTAAACAGCATAAAAATCGGTGGATTCGTTTAAGAGATATCATTGGGGAATTTTTTTACAATAGTTTGTAAACTACTCTACCAATAAATTCCAAAGTTTACCCAATCATTTTTTGTGATACTTAACGTTGTTAAATGCATAAAAATCGGTTGATATGTGCAATAGACAGTGTAGGAAAAAATTTTCAAAATTGTTTTATTATAAACTAACGCCTGTTTCCGAGGGGGTTGGGTAAATCTACCAGATTTTGAAAATTACTACCTCCTTACAAAAAGAACTAATTGCCTCAAGAAATATAATACAAATAAAATTAGGAAACTCGCTATGAATAAGAAGTTCACACTGCGACTCTTATAACAACAACAATAAAAAGTCACACCTATTTCAAAGAGGGGCAAATAAAAACTACAGATTTCCATGTAGTACGATTTTTGCACATCTCTCTTGCTTCACTGACGTCTATAAATCTTTTTCTGCAAGCCCGTCCGTTTCGGATGCTAACGATCGGGCCCTTATTTAATATGCCACCAATGAGACTACATTGGTGGCATATGATCTTTTAAGGTGGCTTCGCTGATATTTCCAGCACATACATTCGCTCTATGCATTGATTTCGTCAGTCTACTTCCATTCATCCTTTTCAGGTGATCAAACCACCGCAACAAATCTTTTTCTACTCTAGTTACTACATCTTCTTTCAAACCACACCACTCTCCGATATGACTGTTCGTACATCTATCTTTTAGAGACACTACACAAATTACACAGAGGTCGCATCTTCACTGCATTGATTCTACTTTCATCTTTTTTTCTGCTATTCCTAACTCTCACTACAGTACATAAGAGTACGGATCAGAACTACATTATGTATGAATCCGCTTGTCGTGAGACACCTTTACTATTCACAATAGCAAGCAACACCCCATTCACTTTATTCCCGCATTCGCTCTCCTTTCGATATTCTCTCGGCCGTCCTACCGCTTCTTTCAAACACCATGACGTATTACTAACATTTATTTTCATTCCTCTATTCTTACAGAATCATTCATTTTATTTACCATCTCCTGCAGCCCGCACGCCGACACAGCAAGGACTTTCGGTCGTCGGCGTACAGGAGGCATTCGACAGACAGCTCATCCATCCTTAATCTACATTCGTACTCTTTCAAATCATACAGACAGCTATCCATGAGTAGGTTGAATAGGCACGGTGAAGCTACGCATTCCTGTCCGACACCCCTGCGGATGTCAAACCAGTCGGTGTATGCCCCATTCATTTGACGCTGACATTGGAGCCCCTATATAAGGATTGCAGTGTGGGATCAGCACTCCATAAATCGTTTCTTTTCATTTTCGTAAGCTTTTTACCACCGCTTCTGTACTGTAAATAGGAAACAGTTTTTTAAATTCGAGAAGTATAACTGACGATTTTCAATTTTCTGACCGCAGACAGTGTGTGTCGGCGTCGAGCCAGAATTGTCTTTCTCGGTCCATGATTAAATGAAAAGTCGCTCAAATAAACACTTTATTAAACAAAAACAAGCATACGCGACTACAATCGGAAAAATACTACGACAAACAACTTAAGTCATTCCTCTAATTTATGCACCAACACCAAGACTTTTATTTTTGTGATAGACATACTTTCAGTTTATGCCTTGTGCTTAAAAAATAATTTAAAACATAATAAAACAATAATGCAACTCATAGAAAACCTAATTTTGTAATAATTAGTTTCATAAATTACTAATTGTATTAAGGCGGAAGTAACATGAAGTTAACAACAAAATTATCAGTTATATGCTAAAAATTATTTTACATAATAAATTGATTTACTTTAAAGCGTCTACCTTTGACACTTAAAACTAATCAGTTGAATTATTTAAATGCTAGTCAAAGATCTATCTGACACCATTATAGATGCTTTGTATAACTTATAGCTACGACAAACTCCATCTTATAGGTGTTACAAGATTTAAAGTGACAAATTACTCTTGATTAGCGACCTAATAATGTCAATTGTGGAATTCATATCATCCACATTAAATTTGGTGTATGCAAACTCTACTATATAACTGTTATACCACCTAAAGTACTCATTGACCCCTTTAATAACACTCTTATGCAGTGATAAGAACATATATGTACAAGTTTAGTAAGGGCTTTATACAGGTTTTACTTAAAAAGTCGTGGCCAACTTCGAAGTTGTGAAGGTGTTATAGCAAGCTGTCTCTCTTGCACAGGTAAGTGATAACACTTCAAGATCTAAGCAGAACCTACATAGAGCTCTACTATCGTTCAAAACTGACGTGCTATTTGGATGAACATTGTATTTCAACTATGTATTTCTTATAGTGATGTACTCATAAGCTTTGTGTTTGTAAAAAAACTTTAAAAAGATTTAACAGCTACAGGATGACTAAAGCCTCATCGTTTTGAGTATGCAAGTAGCCACCACTGCTACCCTATCTCTAAAAGCTGATCCGTGATTTAAAGCTGTAGGACTAATTTTGTAGCTAAATTTAGTGTGTAACTGATTCATGTCGCCTTCAGCTACAATTGATAACCATAAGCATCACTAACAGCACTCTATGCTATAAAGTTACTCACAATCAACACTTAGTTGTTACTTGTGCGCACTACGCTCACGTTTGTACAGTTTTTATTTAGTATGAATGCGCATGTGTCTTCTCAAATTAGCTAGTCGCGATGAACTGTGTTCACAATACTGGCATTTGTAGGGCTTTTCGCCTGTATGAGTGCGCATGTGCATTTTTAAATTACATATTTCAGACGAACTGTACTCGCACTGCTCACATTTATGCGGTCTCTGGCCAGTGTGAGTGCGCATGTGCGCCTTTAAACTACGCGAATAAGACGCGCTGTACTCGCATTGCTTACATTTATACGGCCTTTCGCCCGTATGAGTGCGCATGTGTATTTTCAAATGAACCAGCTGAGACGTACTGAACTTGCACAGTTCACATTTATGAGGTTTTTTGCCCGTGTGAGTACGTATGTGTCTTTTCAAATTACCCGTTCCGGACGCGCTGTATTCACAATGCTCACATTTATACGGCCTTTCGCCCGTATGAGTGCGCATGTGTATTTTCAAATGAACCAGCTGTGACGTACTGAACTTGCACAGTTCACATTTATAAGGTTTTTCGCCCGTGTGAGTACGTATGTGTCTTTTCAAATTACTCATTCCGGACGCACTGTACTCACAATGCTCGCATTTATAGGACCTCTCGTCGGTGTGCGTGCGCAAGTGCATTTTTAAATTACCGTGATGAGGTGTGGTGAACTCGCACCGATCACACTTGTATGGCTTCTCACCCGTATGGGTGCGTCTGTGCACCGTTAGATTACTCAGTCGAGTCGTGCTGTACTCGCAATAGTCACACTTGTAGCGTTTTTCGTCTACACGATCAGGTTGATTCAGTTCTACACCCTTCTGAATATGCAAGTGTCTTTTCAAACTAACAACATCAGAAGCACTGTACTCACACTGCTCACAATAATATGATTTAGCGCCTGTGTGAGTTTGTTTATAGTCCATCAGGTCCGATTTTCCCGATATGCTGTGTTCCCAATATCTATATTTGCATTGTTTCTCAGCAGCTTGTGCATCCGCTTCAATCCCTGATGCATTTGTCCCGTAGTCCCATTCAGAATGTAACCTAACATGATATCTATACTGGCTCCCCTCTTGTGTAGCTGTAGATGTTCTTTCATCACCTAAACTCTGCTCCTTTAACACTCTCTGGTAAGCATTGTCAGTTCTTTTCACATTCAATGCAAAACTATCATCAGAGAAAATCCTTGAATCTTCATAGAATATGTCCTCTATTTCTGTTTGGGTCGCTGACTGGTCGAATACTGTAAAAATATAACATACAATTAACATAATAACGAAACCAGAAAACGATCGAAAAAAATTCGATTTTAAACTAAACGATGAACTAGAGATCTCAAACTTTGAACAAACATTAATCAGAAGTGGATGATAATGCTATATTAGTTATACGCTATATATGTTCTTGTACGACTGTTTGTTTGTCAGTTGGTCGGTTGGACTAGCGGTATGACCATTCCTAGACAGTTCACGCGGAAACCATAGCTGTGGATGTAGTGGTACATATTCTTATGTACCACTCTTCGAGGAAGTCACGGATCAAATCAAGGACCACTACCAAGTCACTCGCGGCTTCAACTTCGCGTTTGCCATTCGATTCTCAGGTGGATTGTTACGTGTCGTCCGCTTCTTTATCTATAGTCGCGCATTCGGCAATCATATAGTTATCTAAGACTCATATGCAGATATTGTTTCTGACACAAACTTGTGAGTAACCTAGGTCACAGGTTTGCATTCTGACTACTAAATTGGAATATGAACCGAGTTATAAAGTCATATCCTATAAGCACACTCTTAGGAAGACCAGAAAGGGTAAACCTTATAGGGAAAGTCATGTTCATCTTCTAACTGGTACCACAGTAGCATACTAGAAATGGTTTGTCTGCTGTAATTATGGGTTACAATTTTAAGCAACATCCACAGATATATGGCTTATGCAAGTAAAAGAAATATCATCTTTTCTATTGTTAATATATTCAAAATTGTATGCTTTTGGCTCCATCAATATTTGAGCAGATGCACACCTCCTAGATATGTTATCGTTAGGTAAAATGAGCAGTATATACAGGTGTTATATTTGATTGCATTCAAATAGACATAGAATCATCAAGAACTATCACACTTGCTGTCGATATTTCAAGAGTCATATCACCAGCACTAGGCATCATAATGATAATTTTACAAGTAGATATTTACTGTAGATATCTCGAAAATAATTTAATTCTAGACAGCTACTGTCTTGAGGATTACATTGATTATAGATATGTTCATAGCGTGCGCTTTACAACTAAACCACGCAAAAGAGGTGTGAACAATTCAATTATGAGTCAGCAAGTAAATCTCATTTACAATGTTTGGCTTATAGCAAACTTACCAGAGCAGAACACCTGGGTCAGATCGCTTCGAGTCGATGCTGGATTGTAAGTCTGGATTGGCCTGCAAACCAACTCACTTCCTAAGTAACTCAAAAGATAGTATTTGTTCTAATTCTGTTAACAATTTTAATTCCAGTCCTGCTTTCGATTCTGGTCCTTATTTCACTGTCACATGCCAGACGCGCTTGCCTCGCTGTACAAATTCGATCCGATCTTAGCCCTGGCCAATTTTCTATCCCCTTATTTAATTTTCAAATTTTTATTTGACTCTCAAGGAGTTGAAATTTGTGAGTACCTATGTCCTAAGCTGACGTTACAGTTTTATCTAGGATCTGTGAAAGTATACAGATGGACCATTTTACAAATTATCGAGTTAAATTTGTACAGAAACACTACATTCTTTTTAATGTTAAATGCAGGATCAAAAACGTGAAGCAAAAAAGATGTGAAAAATGAAAATTCTAAATCCTTAAACAAACATTTTAATATTATATTATAAAGGTAAATGCAATGAAACAACATAATCTAATGATCATCAGTACCGATTAAATTATCACAGCGAAATTAAAACGAGAGCATGGCAATATATTTATTTACCTTGTATTTATGATTTTATAAAATTTGTTACTGATTAGAAGCTGTGGTGAGTATTTGACATTGTCGTATTTTAGAAAAATAAGAATCAATGGCACCACCTGAATATGGGGCGTGGTATTGGATTGCAACACGATGGGTCCGATGACCAGTTCTTCCTTGATCTCCACTTCATTTGTTCCATCTTCTGTCTCAGTCTTTATAATGGAATCATCTTCCTGTAAGAGGTACAAATTTATAAATTGATTCCGCATGCAACTTTTTGATAGTTTGTTTGCCCTATACCACTTGAACATAAAAAGAGAATGAAAAAATATATTCAGTAATTCACAAAGGATTTGGAAAATTATTTAAAATCCATCGATAATCTATTACATTTTATTTGTCAACAAGTCTTATATACTTATACACTTGATGACACATGTACTTGGGTAAATTAGTTGAAATGTTTGCATTTTTCAAGTTCATCAATATGGATGTACTACCTGGCAAAAGGAAATGAAAATTATTAATGAACATCACTTTATTTGAGGCCATTTTGCAGAAATTTGAGTTAATTATATTGTTGCCATATACTGATTCTCGACAACAGATAGCACCACTACATAAATAATGTACTTAAATAAATTTTTCAATTACACAGTATTATGTTATGTCTCAAGATATTTACTATTGAAAATTGATGTATGCCACTTTCCTGCAGCAAGAAACTATATTCCACAGGAAACCATCATTTTGGCACCATAAGTTTATAGGGATAAAGGTTGACTTTTTGATTTTTCGAAAAAAGATGCTATATAAAACTCGAATCTTGCACAAGACTTACTTTTATGAGGTGAGCGAGCACTAAAAGTTTTTGGAAACTCAGTAACATTCTGAATACTTTGTAGACAAATGCACTTTAGCATAATGTATTTGGTATACATGATATAAGTATACCCAAAGACCGTTATTGGAATTTGGGTTGCAACTGGGATCGGTAGTTAGACCTGTATCTAAATCGAAAGTTAGACTATATATGGAATTGTGATTAAGATGGAGACTGCATTCGGTAGGTGGATCAAAAATCTAACAAAAGTCAGGTTTAGGATCAGATTTGGCAGCGAGATTGATTTATATGAATGAAGATGATGGAATGTATTTCATTTCTGCATGGACAATGTGGTCAAAACTTGATGTGTTACATAAATTTTTATATAACATGTCAAATTTTGTTTGTTTAAACCAACCCTCTAAGCAGAGCAAATGATGGCCACAAAATCAAATAAATAAATAACTTTAAAATGTTCTGGTTATAAGGAGATACACAAATGAACAAACAATGAAATAAACAGTATCCTATATTTTGTGTAATAATTAATTGTATCGGTTTTCTAGACTTCATCAAAATTAGTTAAGTCATTGTCGAGTTATAACTAAATATACAGATAAACACACCAAAATATTAACAGACATATCATTTTAGACTACATAATTAGACTGTACTAATAGTACACTGAAGTTTATCAAAATTCCAATAACGGTCTCGCTCTGGACCTCACGTCCGTCCTTAATTCAATCCCGATCAAAATAATCCAGAAGAGTGTACACTCGTACATCAAAAATACACAAACTGCCACTAAGCAGTATGATTTCTTGAAACTACTCGCACGCTACCTATAATAAGCAAATACACTGGCGTTGCTCGTTACATTACAAAGTAATTAATGACCTTAACAAATATACCAGAAAAGTAAATGCAATGAAACAACATAATCTAATGATCATCAGTACCGATTAAATTATCACAGCAAAATTAAAACGAGAGCATGGCAATATATTTATTTACCTTGTATTTATGATTTTATAAAATTTGTTATTGATTAGAAGCTGTGGTGAGTATTTGACATTGTCATTTTTTAGAAAAATAAGAATCAATGGCACCACCTGAATATGGGGCGTGGTATTGGATTGCAACACGATGGGTCCGATGACCAGTTCTTCCTTGATCTCCACTTCATTTGTTCCATCTTCTGTCTCAGTCTTTATAATGGAATCATCTTCCTGTAAGAGGTACAAATTTATAAATTGATTCCGCCATGCAACTTTTTGATAGTTTGCTTGCCCTATACCACTTGAACATAAAAGAGAATGAAAAAAATATATTCGTAATTCACAAAGGATTTGGAAAATTATTTAAAATCCATCGATAATCTATTACATAATTTTATTGCTTCGAGTCAACAAGTCTTATATACTTATACACTTGATGACACATGTACTTGGGTAAATTAGTTGAAATGTTTGCATTTTTTCAAGTTCATCAATATGGATGTACTACCTGGCAAAAGGAAATGAAAATTATTAATGAACATCACTTTATTTGAGGCCATTTTGCAGAAATTTGAGTTAATTATATTGTTGCCATGTACTGATTCTCGACAACAGATAGCACCACTACATGAATAATGTACATAAGTAAATTTTTCAATTACATAGTATTATGTTATGTTTCAAGATATTTACTATTGAAAATTGATGTATGCCACTTTCCTGCAGCAAGAAACTATATCCCACAGTAGACCATTATTTTGGCACCATAAGTTTATAGGGATAAAAGAGCCTCCAAACATAAGCCGAGGTCAACAGTGAAGCACCCAAATAAATAACTTTATGCCAATTTCAAGAACACTCTACTTTAATAACCACATAACAATATGAAAGCTGTATCTAATGCATGATGTTATGAATGGAAAGAAAACTGTTGACATTTTGATTTTTCGAAAAGAAAATGTAATATAAAACTTGAAACTTGCACAAGACTTACTTTTATGTCGTAAGCGACAACTAAGAAGTTTGGGAGACTCAGTAACATTCTTAAAGTGGAGAAAAAAGGGTTTAAAGGTGGTATGAAAGTACTGTTGATTTTCAAGTTTAAAACATCGAAATTGATATTTATACTATTCTTTTCACACAGAGCGACATTTCTTTAGGATTTGCGGGAAATTCACCCTTGAAGCTTGTAGAATGGCAGTTTATAGTTTCTGCAGGCGTATCATTGCGTTCTAATGGTGTTTCACACCTTTATTGTACATAAAGAAGCGTGTGATTTAGCAAATCAATGATTAAAGGTGTGAAATGAGATTTGATGCAAGTGATACAGTTTGTCTGGTGAAATTCATTAAAAAAAAGATAGTATCTTTGCTGTAGAAACAATTGCAATTTAAAACTGGTGACAATTGCGGAATCACTTTATAAATGCAATTCCAAATTTAAATTAATATTACTGCAAAAAATTATAGAAAAAATTATCTATCTTATATAGAATTGTAACGGCTGTAAGAGGAGATAATTGGAAAAAACTGCTTAAAAGTTTTATTGAACAAGAACATCAAATCACCTCTTTGACGAGTAAACCAACTTCAGCAATAGGATCCTGATGTGCGTGTCCTGCATACAGTATTTCTGAGGCAACATCTTGATCACACTCGGCCTTGATTGTCATGGGCATTTTATTAAAATCCTGCATAAGTAAATTCATGTTAAAAATTGCTATGTAGTAGAACTGTTGTATTAGATAGAAAATATTAAAAGTGTTACACAAAAGAAACAATATCATGACAGTAAATAAAACAATTAAGTTATTCTTATAAATCTAACAAAGACCAGAAAGTAATCAGTCTCTTATTAGTTTATAAAATATAGAGATAAAATTTTATTTATATGATGAAAACGGCTTTAGGTGGCACTAGATGCAATTGCATTTGGTGAAAGAGGACACTTAACGCCTACACTGTCTATCCATGAAATTGTATTTGTTGCTAAAAGATTTCTTTTTCAATATGGTGTAAAATAACAAATAAAGCAGGTATAAAAAATCAATTTATAAATTATTTAAATTAATAAATACAAAAATTAATAAATACTAAGTGAAATAGACATTTGTAAGCAATTAGGCACATTTCTTTACCACTTTTACAATAAAATAGTGTCAAAAAGCTATTATCAGTAAATTCTTATGACACTCAGCCGTAAAACCTTGATTTAGTTGGAACTGGGAAAGTTATCTGTTCCGAGAGAAACACATGGGGATATAAAGTGAAACAAGTTAGTGGGCATTCAGCTGGCAGGCCTGCGGCCACATCCATTGGTGCTCAGCCAAAAGAGTAGCAGCAATTTTGACTCATTTCACGCTGCGTAGCCACTTTTGGCCAAAACATTTAATGAAATAAACTTTAAATTTCTGGTCAGACATTGTCTTACCAGGTAATACGACAAGGTATTATTCTGCTGACGCTTGCAAGATAAAAATTTTCTTCAACCAATCATTTATAGGCAGTTGTTCAGAAATAATCTCAAAGCGATCACAGTTCATAAAATCAGGGAACACTTATAAGGTACATCAAACATTCCCATATCGATAAACTCTGCCTCGTCAACGGCGAAAACTCACTAAACGAAGGCCAATTTTTTTTATTTAAAATTTAAAACAATTAAGCGATATTAGGGCAAATCAAAAAGGTGAATCGAGTTACTGACTTGACAACGGTCAGTGACATGCGAGGCGTCCAAGGCCCGCACAGCGCTCCCACGGCTGACGTTGTCGCACCTACGCAATTGGACTGAACACTCCCTGATATTCCAATTTATAATATCCATTTCCGTGCCTGCCTTTGCGCAGTTTTGGAGAATTTTGGCCAATGATAATTATAGAACACCGGTACCAACTACCTAAAATTAGATCTCAAAATTGCACACACTGCACCGCAACCAAAAACCACAAAACACCAACCAACCTCAGCTATATTTATTACGCTCTTTAACTATACACCAAATGCAATTAATGAATTACAATAATCACATGCTGATTTATTCAATTCAATTTCTACATACGCCTACACATTCAAATTATATACAAAACACAGCACAGAACGACAATAACGTATTCACCACAGATTAAATATGACATTGACAATCAATCAGATTAAAAATTATGAAGGACTCTAGTGTGAAATTGAGAAAATAAAAAGTTGATAACGACAGTCTTTTATATTAAATTAAAACAATTTACTCTTAAATAAATACCAAATCATGTCTAATTCAAATTCAAATTCAAAATATCTTTATTTCATAGGTTACAAAATAACTCTTGAAATACGTCATAATTTTTTGCTAATTTACACTTTACCACTTGTTCGGAAGGCAGTTTTCCTTCAAGAAAAACGAGCAAGAAACTTAAGGGTAGCTCTTTTCTAATTTGCATATACATAGCCAAAACAAATACGAGACCATTAAGAATGAAACAGCCCGGTAAGAATTCGAGCCGCTTTTTCCCGTGGATATTTGTCTTCTAAATATTCAGAAATTGAATAATACTCTTCTTTACTGAGTGATTGTTTAATAACACTCTTAAATTTACATAGGGGTAAATCTTGTATATCTACAGGAACATTATTGAATAGGCGCACACACAGCCCTCTAAATGAATTTGTGACTTTACTTAGTCGACTAGTATATGAAATCTGTTTATTTTTATTTCTGAGTTTATATCAACTACTATTTCTTTTAAACATTTCTAATTTTTATTTATATATAATAAATTTTCGTAAATTAATTGAGATGCCAGGGTTAAAATTTCAATTTCCTTAAACTTATTTCTGAGAGATGCACGAGGTCCGAACTTCTAAATGGAGCGAACGGCCCACAACTGCAACATGAAAATTTTATGAATATCCGCTGCGTTTCCCCAGAGCAAGATGCCATACGACATCAGACGATGGAAACAGCCAAAATAAACCAATCTGGCAGTTTCAACGTCCGATAAATTCTCATTTTTTTGACAGCATAGGCGGCAGAGCTAAGCCTTTTCGCTAAATTACTTATATGAGGACCCCATTGAAGCCTGTTATTTAAAGTAATTCCCAGGAACACTGTAGAATTAACAAACTCCAATTCTTTGTTACGTACTGAAATAGTTCCGGATCCATGACTGGAAGTAAGAATTTTATATATTTTGTTTTTATTTCATTAAGAAGTAGGTTATTTGCAGTAAACCATTTCTTTACCTTAGGGATAGCATTGTTGACATTGTCATAAGTGGGCTGTCTTTTAACTTTGAATAACAAAGAAATATCATATGCAAACAGTACTATCTCATGGACCTACTTAACAAGGTTAGGTAAATCATTAATGTAGACTAAAAAGAAAGGAACCAAGAATTGATCCCTGTGGTACATCCATGTGGACTATAGATCCAGACGATCTCGTACCATTGACATCAACCCTCTGAACCCTGTTACTCAAATACGACTTCAGAAGGTCGAGTGCCCGGCCTGTTACTCCATAGTGACGTAGTTTCCCGATCAGAGTTTCATGATAAACACGATCAAAAGCCTTGGAGAGATCGCAAAATATGCTAATTGCATCTTGCAAATCCTCCCAGGCTCCAAAAATATGTTACATAATCTCAGTGCCAGCATCGATTGTTGAGCGACCCCTTGTTAATATAAACAATAAAAGAAATAATAAAGAACATTTTATAATTAAAGTCTAATAAACGCATTGTTATATTATGAGTTTTATAACACTATAGCTGTTTATAAAATTGATGATAGAGGATAATTAAAGAGAAATACTTACATGAAAATAATATATTAATGCAAATTGAATAGATAAATAACGATTAACTTATTTTTATATGTAATATTGTTCATTATTTATCACTATCTCTAAATACGTTTGTTGTATATGATTCACTAAGTTATCAATTATTTTGTTTATTCTCAACCCTTTTAGTATTTGATCAAAATCAACATATTTATAAAACAACTAGTAACAACATTAGATAGAAAGACACATACGTGTTGCAATAAATGTATACGAGTATTGAATATTTAATTACTTACCTACTGAATGTTATAATTACAGAAAGATATGTCCTCAAAATTGATAAACTCATGGTGTTCTTTAATCTGATTTGGTAGAAATAAGACAAAGTCTTCAACTTGTCGAACTTCTGATATATCTTGCACGTGAGGACATGAGACCGTTTTTTATTATCGCGCTTATTTGCTTTGAGCAGATATATTTGGGCCGATAGGTATGGGGAATGTAGAATGCAGATGTATTTCCTTAGTTTATTCATATTGTTCTCATATTTCCACAAATGACATTGCTAAGTTTGGACAGTAAAGAAATGCATATATTTTTTTAAATTATTATCAATGTAGAAAAATTTAATCATTTAAAATTCAAAATGGAATTGTCTTAAGACTTTGCTATGCAAAATCTGTAAATTCTTTTAACTATATATGTATATATACATGTATTCTCTTTGAGTTTGACAGCGCTATTTTAATACACAAAATATACGAAAAAACCAAAATAATATAATATGATGATAAAGATGATAAAAAATTCACGTCTATTTCCCAGAAGGGTAGGCAGAGACTAGAGATTTCCAGATAGAACTTACGATCTTCGCATATCTCTCCAGTCTTATTGACATCCATCAATCTTTTAATGCAAGCTCAGTTCAGTTCAATCGCCCGCCCCGAACGGACGCTACCGCGCTACCGCTTCCAGCGCTCTATGTAAGCTATTCGCTTTTTGTGCAGATCGCCGCCCCGCGACCCTGCCGGCCCTGCCGATCGAGAGTCCGCTACGCCGCCGGCCGCCACGCTCCACAACTAATAATAATTTATTATTTCAGGTTTTTTAACACGCTGAATTTTTGAAAGCTTTTAATTAAGCTTTCACAAATAAAGCGACATTTTCGAAAAACCCTTAAGGTCAAATCGCTGGCTACCTAACGGTGTCAACGAGGTGATTTGCAGCGAGCCCCGGGCGCTGGCCTTTCCCCTTCAGGGAACGGCAAACCCGGACGGACCTGGGACCACCGGTCTTGGAGGGTGCTCCTCGCCGATACCAGGTGTCGCCCGCCCACCCTCCATCATCCCTCACTCCATCCTCCGTACCCCGTTTGCTAGGTCTAAAGCAGACCTAGCTCGGATACGGAGCTGTTAGGGCCGCTAGGTCAAAACCCGCGCGCCCTTTATTTCGAATTTAAAAACCTCAATATTAAAAAAGACTTATTAGACGACATACCGCGCAAACATAGCTGAGCATCCCATTGTGTGTTCGCATACCTACCCGTCCAGCTCCGAGAATTCGGCCGGCCGACCCGCGTCGTCTATTGTTCGCCCCGACGAACAATAGACGGTTAATTAGACACCTGCGCGACAGCCGGCAACTGTACGATCAAACGCGCACGGTATCACTCAAGTATATATACCGTTAGCATTAATACACCTGTATTAACGCTATACAACGCATAAACATAAATAATAATTTAATTTAATTTAAAATTAGCCTACCATGGACCAAGATTCCCTCTGCTCCCCTGGGACGGGAGGGTCTGGCCCCAAAACTCCCATCAAGTTAGAATTCATACAACAGGTCCTAACCAAAGCGCTGTCCGAAATAGGATACGAAGCGCTGTCCGAAATAGGATTCGAAGCGCCTCAGGACGTAGTAAATAAACTAATCGCGAGAGTGATCCCCGTCTCGAGCCGCGCCTCGAGCCGCGCAACATCACCAATGAAGACGAATAAAAATAAAAATAAACGCCAGGCGAGCTCATCGTCCGACGAAGGAGCGACGTGCTCCGACAGCACAGTCGTCGGTTCGGACAGCGAGTCCGAAAACAGTAACACCTCATTTACCCTCGTAGAGGGTAAAAATAAACGAGCGCTAAGAAAAGCGCTCAAAAAAGCGAAGGTGGCTCGCGACCAGCCGGAGATGGACATAGACCCATCATCGGCGCCCACATCCCGTGCAAACGATGCAAATCCTTCCCCCGCCGTGGTCCAACAGACTCAGCTTACGAGTACCGCTCCGGTTGAGTCAACCCGAAATCCAGTCTCCGCTTCCACGCAGGCGGTGACCGCCAAAACCGCTCCTAGGACGGGTGCCAAGCCCACCGCACCTCCTAGGCCTAAACTGTCTCCACCCATTTTCCTGCGCAAAAGCGCTAACTTCCTCCAAATGTCCGCAGACTGCACTCGTCTGCGGACAAACTACAGTAAAACCGTCCGCACCGCCGACGACGGCATTAAAATTCACTGCCCAGACGTTGAGACTTTCCGCAATCTCAATAAATATCTCGTGGACTTCAAAGTCCAATTTCACACGTACGCCCTCGAGGAGGAGCGTAAACTAAAGGCCGTTATCCGCGGCGTTCCAACTGACTTCCCGGTTGACGAAATCCAAGCCGACCTCTGCGGCCAGGGCTTCCCTGTGCACTCGGTGCACAGACTTTGCCGCAGAGACGGCTCACCAATATGGCTAGTTCTCGCCGTCCTTCCCAGGACCGAGGAAGCCAAGAATATATTCAATAATCTGAACATGGTGTGTGGCCTCTCGGGTATCCGAGTAGAGGCCCCGCACAAGAAAGGAGGTCCAGGGTAGTGCCACCGCTGCCAGTTGTACGGCCACGTGGCCGCCAACTGTCATGCGGACCCGCGCTGCGTGAAATGTTTGGTCCCACATTGGACCAGAGAGTGCCCGCGTACTCGTGAGTCAGGAGAGAAACCCTCCTGCGTGAATTGTCTCCAGCAGCATACCGCCAACTATAGGGGATGTCTGAAAGCCCCTAAAAGTCCGCCTCGGGATCTAAATAACTTCTCCGATCTTGCGGGAAACAAACCAACCCCCCCGGCTGCCGCCTCTCGCCCCGCCTCCAACCCGTGGGGTAAACCAAAGCCCACGCTGCCACCGAGGGCCGCTCCGGGACCATCCGGAGAAGCTGTCCGCCGCGAGCCACCCGTGTCGCTCCCCGCTTCCGCGACCGCGGGCACCTCATCGTTTGGAGACGACATCCAAACGGTGATGTCCATCCTTCGCGCCGTTAAGAGCTCAGAGATTTCGGAATTCGCCCGAGATTTCCGAGCGTGCAGTAACGTCGAAGAGAAACTCATGGTTCTCGTCAGATACCATCACCTGATGGTTAAATTAGAGTCCATATAAATGTCTGCACCCGGGTGTAGTAGCTTTCCTCCCTCAGTTGGGCGCCTCAAACCAAAAAATATTAGATTATTATCATTCAACGCTTGCGGTCTAACTTCGAACGTTTTAGAGTTAAAAAAATGTATGTCGGAGAACAGCATCGATATCGCTCTCGTACAAGAAACATATCTTAAACCGAATAGGCCTAAAGCCTGCAGCATCGCAGGCTATGTCCAACTACGAACGGACAGGACATACAGTAGTAAGGGGTACCGCTCTGTACTACAGACGCTCCTACATTGCGGCCTATTAATATTCCTCCACTTACAAATATGGAAGCCACGGGTTGTAGACTCGCTATGACGGGCCATAGTACACTCGTCATAGTCTCGGTCTATCTCCCGTCTCCAAAACGGTTGCTCCGGCGCGACCTAAGAGCCCTCTTTGCCTTAGGGGATGCCGTCATCCTCTTCGGTGATTTCAATTGTAAAACATAAGATGGGGCTGCCCATCTAACAATTATAACGGAATTAAACTCGACGAACTCGAGGACAGACTAGACTTCGGAATCATCGCGCCCTCTACGTCGACATGTTTTCCCATGTCGTCACACATAGACCCTCGACGATAGATATCGCACTCACTAAAGGAGTTGCACTTAATTTCAATAGTATTGAGACAATACACGGTCTCACGTCTGACCACCGGCCGGTTATATTAAAATGGGACCTCCCGACGGCGGGAGGCCTATTCCATCCGTAAAATTACTAATTGGAAAGAGTGTCGACCGCGCTTGAGAAAATCGACACTCCAAACCTCAACAGCATTCCCAATGACATCGCGTCTACAGACGAGATTGACTTTGCCATAGGTGCTCTTACCAACCACGTCAGGACAGTGGTCGAGGAGAGCGAGCGGGAGGTTCCGGCATCCTCGGATCGCCGGAAGTTTCCGCCCGATATTCTCGAATTGATAAGAGCAAAAACGCAGCTTTGCGCCGCGCGAGCGCATATCCCACTCCCGAGTACAGATCCAGAGCGAGCTCTCCAACGCGAAGTGAAAGCTCGCGTTCGGGAATTCCGAAATGAGAGTTGGAGCGACCTCATGGAGGAAATTAAACCATCCCACAAAGCGTTTTGGGCAGTTACCAAAGCGCTCAAAACCGAGGGATATACCCTATACCCCACTCAAAACCTGATAATTCAGTGGCCATAGACGACGCGGAGATAGCAGAGTGCCTTGCAGACTCTATAGAGACTCAATGCTCTCACGCTTCCTCCGCACGACATCGCTCATATCAGTCGCATCGAGGAAGAGGTTCTCCAAAACCTCCCTCGAACCTAAAGACGATCTGGCTCCCGTCTCACTCAGCGAAGTCCAAACGCTAGTGAAATCACTTAACACCAGAAAGGCACCGGGCCTCGATGGTATTAGTAATAAAGCAATCAAATGCTTTTCTATACCGTTGTTAAGCTTACTGGTCGCGATTTTAACGCGTGCATAAAAATGCTATTTTCCTCCCGCCTGGAAGGAGGCGGAGGTTATAGGCATCCACAAGCCAGGAAACCACGCGACCTCCTGCCAGCTACAGACCGATCAGCCTCCTGAGCGGTCTGGGCAAACTTTCGAGAAAATTCTCAAAACTCGCCTTAGCGATCACCTCCTAGGGAAAGGCCTTATCATAGATGAACAGTTCGGCTTTCGCCCAGCCCATTCTTGTCCACAGCAAGTCCTCCGCTTAGTAGAGTATGTCTCGGAGGGCTTTGAAACCGAACGTAGCACCGTAGCTGTCTTCTTTGATGTAGCCAAAGCCTTCGATAGGGTATGGCACGCAGGTCTGATTTATAAGTTATATTCCCCCCAAGTACCAGATCGCCTCATAATCACTATTCAAAATTATTTAGCAAACAGACATTTCACATTTAGGCATGAGCGCACTCACTCGACAAGACGTCTTATCAGAGCAGGAGTTCCTCAAGGCTCCACCCTCTCTCCTGCTGTACTCCGCGTACACAAACGATATACCGCGACCGTCGTCGTCTGGCGTCCAACTCGCGTTATTCGCGGACGATACCGCGCTCTTTTACGGAAGTAGGAATAGGAGCACCCGATTCACCCTCCTCTCCCTCCAGAGGGCCATTGACGAGCTAGGTCAATGGTTCCGGAAGTGGAGGATAGAAGTAAACCCCGACAAATCAGCAGCCATACAATTCAAGTATGGTAAGATTAGGAGTCGACTCATTGTCGACAAAACACTCCTAATCTTAAAATGTTGGATGCGAACATTCCGTGGCAACGGAACTGCAAATACTTAGGAGTCACGCTCGATAAAAATCTACTTCCGAGATCATATCGAGCGTGTTAGAATACTGCACTTTTCTACAAAGCAAGGCTCGGGGCCATGCTCGGTAGAAAAGTAAACTATCTAGACGTAATAAACGTACCATATACAAAATGTGCATTAGGACGGTGATGACATACGCGTCTCCCGTCTTCGCTCACGCCGCTCGAAAGCACTACATAGACTACAGGTAATACAGAATAAATTCTGTAGAGCCGCAACGGATGCACATTGGTGTGTTCGTAATTCAATTCTCCATAGGGACTTAGAACCCCACTATTTCCAAATATATGAAGGACGCATCGAAGCGATTCTTCGACATCGCGGGATCACATCCCAATGCGCTTCGCGCGGCGGTTGACTATCAACCGCCGCATCCCACCCACCTTATCCGTAGGCCACGGAACGTACTTACCGATCCACCTGACGCTCTTACAGCGGCAGTTGAAAACCTTAATGACGTCAACGACACGCATGACTGACTTAGAGTAGGTCTATCCGTTAGTCAGGTCATCGACCTAAGCTCCCTTACTCCACCCGGCCGCCGCTAACCGCCTCCGGCCGGGCAGGGAAGGGAACCGACCCGTGACGGTTTCCTGCGACATCCTATGCCGAGACGACTTCCTCCAGGCGTCGTCCATAGCGCATGTCACGCGCCGTCGGCACTCGCATGTGCCGTCCGGCCGCACTCGGTGAAGCTATCAAAGTCGTCTGACTTGTCATCCGACTCGTCTCGACCGACTAAATAGCATAGCCGACCCAATTACTTCACTTTCAGGAGGAATTTTTTAGTGGGTTTCAGTCCCACACTACCCACGCGTACGGGCGCGAGGGTGTGCAGGATAGACATTTTTTACCTCCTCCTCATCGCAAGAGGGAAACAAAAAGCTCATCGGTTTCGGGTGCTTAAAATTTGGCCCTTTTTTAATATGATACCAATATGGTCTGCATAGGATTTTCTAGGGCGACCCTTGCCGACCTTTCTTCCACGCACATTCTCTCCATAAGTTCGCTTTATCAGACTACTTTCATTCATTCGTTCCAGATGACCAAACCACCGCAACAAATCTTTTTCTACTCTAGTTACTACATCTTCTTTCAAACCACACCACTCTCCGATATGACTGTTCGTACATCTATCTTTCAGAGACACTACACAAATTACACAGAGGTCGCATCTTCACCGCATTGATTCTACTTTCATCCTTTTTTCTGCTATTCCTAACTCTCACTACAGTACATAAGAGTACGGATCAGAACTACATTATGTATGAATGCGCTTGTCGTGAGACATCTTTACTATTCACAATAGCAAGCAACACCCCATTCACTTCATTCCCGCATTCGCTCTCCTTTCGATATTCTCTCGGCCGTCCTACCGCTTCTTTCAAACACCATGACGTATTACTAACATTTATTTTCATACCTCTATTCTTACAGAATCATTCATTTTATTTACCATCTCCTGCAACCCGCACGCCGACACAGCAAGGACTTTCGGTCGTCGGCGTACAGGAGGCATTCGACAGACAGCTCATCCATCTTTAATCTACATTCGTACTCTTTCAAATCATACAGACAGCTATCCATGAGTAGGTTGAATAGGCAAGCTACGCATTCCTGTCCGACACCCCTGCGGATGTCAAACCAGTCGGTGTATGCTCCATTTATTTTGACGCAGACATTGGAGCCCCTATATAAGGATTGCAGTGTGAGATTAGCACTCCATAAATCATTCCTTTTCATTTTATCGTAAGCTTTTTTCCACTACTTCTCGCGGTAAAAAATTACATGAAATTTGGCAAGACCTCCCCTCCGTAAGCCTGTGTGAGATCTAATTAATGGTGTGTGTAGACATACGTGTGTATACACACCACGTTAATTATATGGAAGTTGATTATGAAATAGAAATTAATAATAAATATAACATACGGGATTGCAGTTTATTGAACTTCTCCGTACGCCCAAAAACGTCGTCCGAATATATCAAATGATTCGGAATAAAAGCAAAGTGTATGCAAATATTACGGTTGTGAAAGCTATGTTCCCAAAGGCTGGTATACCAACGGGCATTCTCAACGTTAATCTGATCAAAATTTTATAAGTTAACAAACAAATTTAGTTTTTTTTTAATTTCGTATTTTTAAGCGTTGCGTAGTCCATTTTTAGTCATAGTCGTCGGATCCGCTGTAAATAATTCTATGCTCTAGTAATAATTGTTACCTTTTATTTTGCTTTTAGTGTTAAAATTATTATAGCACGTTCTAAAATAGTAGCTTATAGTAAAATTATTATTGCATGTATCAGGTACCAACAACCACCTCTTTCAAATTATGTTGTATTTGTAGATAATTCTTGCAATTTTAAAGTATTTTCCGTGAGAATCTTTATCGCTTTTACCGCACATAAAGCTCTTTTTTTACAATAATTTCTGTCCTCCTTTCCTAGAGGTAAAAAATCTCTTGTCGAAGCACTCTTACAAGATCAATGTTTGCGTTTATAAATTAATGTGAAATTTCAACATAATCTTAGTTCACACAAATTCAATTACATGGTTTTCAATGCGCATTTAATTTGAAACGAAAGGCAGTTCATCATCTTATTCACGAATCCGAAATATCTTTTCTGCGAAAATCGGAACTCAGTTATGAAATAAGTATAAGGACGGCAACATAAGACTGTGTGATTAGCCATTATTAAGGATATGTAATACTAGCTGGTCCGCCCGACGTCGTTTTGCGCCTTCTTACGCGCGGCTGGACCGCCAAGTCGGCGCCTGCAGCTCGATAGGATGAATATTTTCTATTTTATCCACCGATGTCAATTTCAATCCCGTTTCCGATTTCAGTCACGCTTTTGGACTTGACCCCGTCCCCAGTCGTTTTCCACTCTAGCCCCGTTCTCAATTTCGGTTCGGGTTCGGCTTACGATTCTAATCCTGATCTCATTTTCGATTCTACTCTTCGTCCCGCTTTCGATACCGATTCTGCGACCAGTCACAGATCTGATTTAAACGAAGACAAGGGTTAGTATCCAAATAAATTATAGACAATATTACTTCAGAATAGTGTAGGTTTCTAAGAGCGAATGAATTTTTATAATCAGTCTAATAGTTCGGTTCAATTATACAAATGCGTGGTCAAATTAGGAGACTAACCCTAGTAGATATAACACATGAAACATGCCGGTTACTTTTGATTTTGATTCCGCCTCCACACTCGTTTTCGGCGCCAGTCACGTTGTCAATTTCGCTCCAGGTCCCTTTCTCGATTTTGATTCCGCTAACAGTCCCAGTTTTGATTTGGACGAAGCCGGGGACGAATGCTAATATCGAAAAATATAAGCAATACTACTCAGGGATAGAGTAACTTTTTCTAGTATCTATTAATAAAATATTTTTTTAAATCGATTAATTAGTACAAATACGTAGATAAAATCGGGGATAAATGTTTTTGTAGAAACCTCCCCAGACACGCGTATTTGTACATGTAACGTATCACCAAAATTTCGCTGTAATTGCATCAATGAACTAAGCACGCACAGACGACAAACACTTACATTGATTTTCATTTACATAAAAATTTGTTTGCTAACGCTAAATATATAAAAATACATTCACACAACAAAAATTAATCAACTGGCGTTTCTACTTATTGGCTGTAGGCGTCAGTTGCGGTATGATAATGCATTCTGAACAGTAAATAGAAAACAGTTTTTTAAATTCGAGAAGTATAACTGACGATTTTCAATTTTCTGACCGCAGACAGTGTATATCGGCGAAAGCCAGAATTGTCTTCTCGGTCCATGATTAAATGAAAAGTCGCTCAGACAAACTTTATTAAAAAAAAATAAACATACGCGACTACAATCGGAAAAATACTACGACAAACAACTTAAGTCATTCCTCTAATTTATGTACCAATACCAAGACTTATTTCACTTTTGTGATAGACATACTTTCAGTTTATGCCTTGTGCTTAAAAAATAATTTAAAACATAATAAAACAATAATACAACTCATAGAAAACCTAAATTTGTAATAATTAGTTTAATAAATTACTAATTGTATGAAGGTAACAACAAAATTATCGGTTACATGCTAAAAAATATTTTACATAATAAATTGATGTAAATATAAAAGTCTGTTCAAGATTTTTTCGAAAATAATTATAAATGCAAATCATGAATTAACTAGCAGTTTTTAACCTAATTTACAATAATAGGTTGTTAAGATATTTTCAAACATTAGTGTAGTGGTAAATATTATAACTAGATGTAGCTTTACGATAAGAAAAATTTATAACCAAAAATTAATGCTAGATGGCAACACAATCGAGCGCCCATATATACTTACAGCGTGCTCAAATTGGGCTCAAAAATACATATTATTTACCACTGATGTGTATGTAAGCCATACACGTAATGCGTGCGCGCTGCGTCGCGTCGATATGCTTTAGTAACAATTACACGTCAAAACAAAGTGGTAGTTTTATTAAGCTACTCGCCGACACTTCAACCGCATTTTTAAAACAGAATAAATAAACGATATCTCTGCGCCTCATGAAGACTAAAACCACATATGTATTATAAAATCTCACGACACCCGCCAAGGAGAAGAGCGAGTCGAAAAATAGCCAATTGATGGATGCCCCTTATGCGAATTTAAAAAGTAATGCTAATACGCATGGAATCACGATTTCATAATTATTTTAAACTAACGAATACAAAACTAAACTGTAGCAATTCTTGGGTGATTTATGATTGATTTTGATTGTAATCTATTTCTATGAAAATAATTTGTTTTTTTAGTACTTTTTATTATTGTTTTCATACAAATAAATATGAATTTCATACTATAACATACAAATGTTCACTTATAATTTTGTGTATGTGTATAAATTGGGAAATCAAAATAAATCAGTTAAAAATGAAAGAAACAACATGAGTATGTATAAGGATATAATAATTCAACAATACATCTGACCTCAAAGCAATTAAGTCATAAAAATTAATAGTTAAAATAAATAGATAAAAATCGCACTATTGTAAATAGATTGGTACCTACGGTTCTTAAATGCAGAAAATTTTATCAAATCTGTTTTCTACTGGAAAAGCTTGAGCTTGTAAACCGTGTTTGTAAATTTCAAATACCTTTATTTCATAGATTACAAAATAACATTTGACGAATGTACAGTATTTTAAAATTACCCCTCGTTTGTAAGGCCAAATTAAAACAAAGTTACATAAAATTCCAGTCATATATAAAACAAAAATGTAGGAATTGGAGCTGCCAATGACCATTTTTCCTCTAAATATTCAGAGATTATTCAACCTCTTATATTTTTAATTTAAATACAAATTTAAAGTCTTTATTAAACAAACACCGTAAACTGTTTGCTTAATAAAAATGTTAAATTTGTATAAGGGTAAATTTTGTATATCTTACAGATTCGTTGAAATAGGAACTGTGATTGATAGCGGAACTGGAATAAAAAGAGGGACGGGGAGCTGAGTCGAAAACCGGGCCAGGGTCAGACTGAAAGCGAGACCGAGACCGAAATCGAGAAAGGGATTAGGGGCGCAAATAAGTGTAGGTTCAAGTATGACTGGGATCGGAATCGAAAACGAGACTGGAACCGAAATTGAGAACGGGACTAGGGGCGAAAACGAGTGTGGATTCAAGTGTGACTGGAATCGGAATCGAAAACGAGACTGGAACCAATTGAGAACGGGACTAGGGGCGAAAACGAGTGTGGGTTCAAGTGTGACTGGGATCGGAATCGAAAACGAGACTGGAACCGAAATTGAGAATGGGACTAGAGGCGAAAACGAGTGTGGGTTCAAGTGTGACTGGGATCGGAATGGACGAGACTAGAATGGAAATTGTAATTGACTGATACAAAAAAAATCGTTTCACATCCATGCTAATGTAACAGCGCGCATTAACTATAGAGGCAAGTCGCCTACAAGAATGTGCAGAACGTCTGCCGGGCCAGCTAGTTATTTATAAATTACATAAAAAAAACTTTTATTAATCAACATTAAATTAGATGATAAAATTACTAAACCCTTATTTATTCATCTGCTCTTTGAGGTAACACAGGCTTACATAAATTGAACAATTGTTTCATTGTTATTTATTTTATAATCAGAATTCAATTTACCTAGTTCTCTGAATGTAAATATTCATTAAAATTGTATCGCAATCTAGAAGATGTAAGAAACGTTTAATTAGTAAGGACTAGTTACATTCAATAGCTTGTAAGTAATAAATTAAACGAGTGAGAGATGTTTGATTTCTACACGCCTAGCGACGCGAAGTGTATGAGTTAGTGCTCTACTCTCGACATGTCAAAGTCACGCGACGTACGCGACTTATAATATGTCTATTTGATTTGATTAAATTCTATTTAATATTAATAGCACTGTTTAAATTTTTTTTTAAATTCTACAATTAAAGATGCATCAAAATTGAGATGAGAAACATGGCCGCAATTCGCAAAAAAAGCACAACAATAAAACTGGCAATGAATATTATAGTTATATTGTTAAAAATTGTATAAATAAATAGATATCTCTTTGTCTAATCTTTGGCACACATAATTTCTACAAAAATTAAAACTAAATAAAAATAACCCTACATGAAAACGATTTACTTTAAAGCGTCTACCTTTAACACTTAAAACTAAACAGTTGAATTATTTAAATACTACTCAAAGATCTATCTGACACCATTATAGATGCTTTGTATAACTTATAGCTACGACAAACTCCATTTTATAGGTGTTACAAGATTTAAAGTGACAAATTACTCTTAATTAGCGACCTAATAATGTCAATTGTGGAATTCATATCATCGATATAAAATTTGATGTATGCAAACTCTACTATATAACTGTTATACCACCTAAAGTACTTATTGACCTTTTAATAACACTCTTATGCAGTGATAAGAATGTACAACTTTAGTAAGGGCTTTATACAGGTTTTACTTAAAAAGTCGTGGGCAACATCGAAGATGTGAAGGTATTATAGAAAGCTGTCTCTCTTGCACAGGTATGTGATAACATTTCAAGATCTAAGCAGAACCTATATAGAGCTCTACTATCATTCAACACTGACGTGCTATTTGGATGAACATTGTATCTCAACTATGTAGTTCTTATGATGATGTACTCATAAGTTTTGTGTTTGTAAAAAAACTTTAAAAAGATTTAACAGCTACAGGATGACTAAAGCCTCATCGTTTTGAGTATGCAAGTAACCACAGTTGCTACCCTACCTCTAAAAGCTGCTCTGATCAGTGATTTAAAGCTGTAGTACTCATTTTGTAGTTAAATCTAGTTTGTGACCTATTCATATCGCCTTCAACTACAATTGATAACCATAAGAATCACTAACAGCCCTCTAAACTATAAAGTTACTCACAATCAACACTTAGTTGTTATTTGGGCGCACTACGCTCACCTTTGTACAGTTTTTACTTAGTATGAATGCGCATGTGTTTCCTCAAATTAGCTAGTCGCGATGAACTGTGTTCACAATACTGGCATTTGTAGGGTTTTTCGCCCGTATGAGTGCGCATGTGCATTTTTAAATTACATATTTCAGACGAACTGTACTCGCACTGATCACATTTATGCGGTCTCTGGCCAGTGTGAGTGCGCATGTGCGCCTTTAAACTACACGAATAAGACGCGCTGTACTCGCACTGATCACATTTATACGGCCTTTCGCCCGTATGAGTGCGCATATGTATTTTCAAATGAACCAGCTGTGACGTACTGAACACGCACAGTTCACATTTATGAGGTTTTTCGCCCGTGTGAGTACGTATGTGTCTTTTCAAATTACCTGTTCCAGACGCGCTGTATTCACAATGCTCGCATTTATAGGGCCTCTCGCCGGTGTGTGTGCGCAAGTGTATTTTTAAATTACCGTGATGAGGTGTGGTGAACTCGCACCTATCACACTTGTATGGCTTCTCACCCGTATGGGTGCGTCTGTGCACCGTTAGATTACTCAGTCGAGGCGTGCTGTACTCGCAATAGTCACACTTGTAGCGTTTTTCGTCTACACGATCAGGTTGATTCAGTTCTATACCCTTATGAATATGCAAGTGTCTTTTCAAACTAACAACGTCAGAAGCACTGTACTCACACTGCTCACAATAATATGATTTAGCGCCTGTGCGAGTTTGTTTATAGTCCATCAGGTCTGATTTTCCCGATATGCTGTGTTCCCAATATCTATATTTGCATTGTTTCTCAGCAGCTTGTGTATCCAGTTCAATCCCTGATGCATCTGTCCCGTAGTCCCATTCAGAATGTAACCTAACATGATATCTATACTGGCTCCCCTCTTGAGTAGATGTAGATGTTCTTTCATCACCTAAACTCTGCTCCTTTAACACTCTCTGGTAAGCATTGTCAGTTCTTTTCACATTCAATGCAAAACTATCGTCAGAGAAAATCCTTGAATCTTCATAGAATATGTCCTCTATTTCTGTTTGGGTCGCTGACTGGTCAAATACTGTAAAAATATAACATACAATTAACATAATAACGAAACCAGAAAACGATGGAAAAAAAATTCGATTTTAAACTAAACGATGAACTAGAGATCTCAAACTTTGAACAAACATTAATCAGAAGTGGATGATAATGCTATATTAGTTATACGCTATATATGTTCTTGTACGACTACTGTTTGTTTGTCAGTTGGTCGGTTGGACTAGCGGTATGACCATTCCTAGACAGTTCACGCGGAAACCATAGCTGTGGATGTAGTGGTACATATTCTTATGTACCACTCTTCGAGGAAGTCACGGATCAAATCAAGGACCACTACCAAGTCACTCGCGGCTTCAACTTCGCGTTTGCCATTCGATTCTCAGGTGGATTGTTACGTGTCGTCCGCTTCTTTATCTATAGTCGCGCATTCGGCAATCATATAGTTATCCAAGACTCATATGCAGATATTGGTTCTGACACAAACTTGTGAGTAACCTAGGTCACAGGTTTGCATCCTGACTACTAAATTGGAATATGAACCGAGTTATAAAGTCATATCCTATAAGCACACTCTTAGGACGACCAGAAAGGGTAAACCTTATAGGGAAAGTCATGTTCATCTTCTAACCGGTACCACAGTAGCATACTAGAAATGGTTTGTCTGCTGTAATTATGGGTTACAATTTTAAGCAACATCCACAGATATATGGCTTATGCAAGTAAAAGAATCATCATCTTTTCTATTGTTAATATATTCAAAATTGTACGCTTTTGGCTCCATCAATATTTGAGCAGATGCACACCTCCTAGATATGTTATCGTTAGGTAAAATGAGCAGTATATACAGGTGTTATATTTGATTGCATTTAAATAGACATAGAATCATCAAGAACTATCACACTTGCTGTCGATATTTCAAGAGTCATATCACCAGCACTAGGCATCATAATGATAATTTTACAAGTAGATATTTACTGTAGATATCTCGAAAATAATTTAATTCTAGACAGCTACTGTCTTGAGGATTACATTGATTATAGATATGTTCATAGCGTGCGCTTTTACAACTAAACCACGCAAAAGAGGTGTGAACAATTCAATTATGAGTCAGCAAGTAAATCTCATTTACAATGTTGCGGCTTATAGCAAACTTACCAGAGCAGAACACCCGCGTGGCCGTATCGCTTCCGGAGTCGATGCTGGATTGTGAGTCTGGATTGGCCTGCAAACCAACTCACTTCCCTAAGTAACTCAAAAGATAGTATTTGTTCTAATTCTGTTAACAATTTTAATTCCAGTCCTGCTTTCGATTCTGGTCCTTATTTCACTGTCACATGCCAGACGCGCTTCGTTCTCGCTGTACAAATTCCGATCCGATCTTAGCCCTGGCCAATTTTCTATCCCCTTATTTAATTTTCAAATTTTTATTTGACTCTCAAGGAGTTGAAATTTGTGAGTACCTATGTCCTAAGCTGACGTTACAGTTTTATCTAGGATCTGTGAAAGCATACAGATGGACCATTTTAAAAATTATCGAGTTAAATTTGTTCAGAAACACTACATTCTTTTTAATGTTAAATGCAGGATCAAAAACGTGAAGCAAAAAAGATGTGAAAAATAAAAATTCTAAATTCTTAAACAAACATTACAATATTATATATTATTACAGAGATGTGTATTGATGGTATAGGGTTGATAAGCTTATTTATCTATCCACTTTGCTAGTACATAAAACAGTCAGTGTGTATGGTAGTTGGAAGTACAGAAATAAGTTTGTATATTCTCACTTGCCCTTTTCTTGGAAATTTGTCACTTAGCGAATTTCTGAGAAGTTGCCACATATGTGTTATTAAAAAAAAATTTTTACATAAAGTTTCAGTGATAAAATTTATTAAAGAAATACTTAGTAATGATGAATATCACATAAGTTCTGAATACTTTGTATACAAATGCACTTGAGCATAATGTATTTGGTATACAAGATAAAAGTAGAAAAAAGCTACTCTCAAGAGTCTTTCTTATCCTTCCTGAATGAAAACAGTTTTCCAAAGAATCGGTGAAGTGGTGAAATCATAGATGAGTGTCATTAAAGTGTGCTGCAAAGCTGATATAACAATTTCTTGTTCATACTGATCTGTGGTTAGTACTTAAACACATAGACATTAAGGTTTCTTATTAAAACCAATTTGGTATATAACTCGAAACAATTTCAAAAACCTTTAGAAAAATCATGTTTCATTTTGAAACTCCTACTGCTTCCACTGTTCTTTACCAAATATAATTCAAAGGTTTGTCAACTTGATAAATTTGTGACCTTCACAGGTCAAATAACCAGTCTATGATAATCATTTGGTGAATTATTTTGCAAGTCTAAAGGAAAGTATAAGAACAAGCAAAGACAAAGATAGACATATTTCTTAAGCTTGAACACCGAGTGCCTACTCAGTGGACTGATTGAAACAACATAACAAATTGGACTTATATCTCAGATTGCACACTAACACATACATCTTTCCAGAGAAATCAAGACATTTTTCTAGGTGTCAATGACAAATCACTATGTATGCATGCTAATATTACAAATATGAATGTGTTTCTGCCTGTATATGTGTTACGTTTTCAAACTTATGCCACTGTACCGATTTTGATGAGATGTAGCATGGAGATAATTTAATAGGTACATAATAATCGGCGTGGGCTATTATTTGTTTGTTTGTTAGTTTATCTTGATTCAAAAACAGTCAAGCCAATTTCGATAAACTTCATTGTACTATTAGTACAGTCTAATTATGTAGTCTAAAATGATATGTCTGTTAATCTTTTGGTGTGTTTATCTGTATATCTAGTTATAACTCGACAATGACTTAACTAATTTTGATGAAGTCTAGAAAACTGATACAATTAATTATCATACAAAATATAGGTTACTGTTTATTTCATTGTTTGTTCATTTGTGTATCTCCTTATAACCAGAACATTTTAAAGTTATTTATTTATTTGATTTTGTGGCCATCGTTTGCTTTGCTTAGAGGATTGGTATGGGAGTGAATAATGAGGGTTAAGAAGGAAGAAGAGGGAGGAAAATGTGTTGTCAGGGATAGGTAGAGCAAAGAGAAAGGAAGGGAAAGCATCTACAATCCAGTTGCAACTATATGATTAATAATAATGAGTTTGATAGTAAGAAAGCCGTAATAGGTGAAAAGGAACAACAGGGTTTTTACAATGCCTCCATCGTCAGTGTTAGATATGTCGTTTGGTGCTTGTCATTAATAAGCAATTACCGATGAATTCATACTATTTGAAGCAAAAATTTATATAACACATCAACATTGTCTATGTGGTAATGAAATAAATCACATCATCTTCATTCATACCAAACAATCTTGCTGCCAAATCCTGTTCTGACTTTTCTTAAATTCTTGATACAACTCCCAAATGTAGTCTCAATCTTAATCACAATTCCATATATGGTCTAATTGTTGATTTAGATTCAGGTCTGACTATCGATCCCAGTTGCGACCCAAATTTCGATACCGGTCTCTGGATCTTATGTCCATCCTTAATTCAATCCCAATTGAAATGACCCAGGAGATTGTACACTCGTACACAAAAAATACACAAACTGCCACTAAGCCGTATGAAATATGAATTTGATTTCTTGGAATTACTTGCATGCTACCCTTTATAAACACATACATTAGCATTTCTTGTTACATTAGAAAATAATTAATGACCTTAACAAATATACCAATAAAAGTAAATGCAATGAAACAACATAATCTAATGACCATCAGTACCGATTAAATTATCACAGCGAAATTAGAACGAGAGCATGGCAATATATTTATTTACCTTGTATTTATGATTTTATAAAATTTCTTACTGATTAGAAGCTGTGGTGAGTATTTGACGTTGTCCTTTTTAGAAAAATAAGAATCAATAACACCACCTGAATATGGCGCGTGGTATTGGATTGCAACACGATGGGTCCGATGACCAGTTCTTCCTTGATCCTCACTTCATTTGTTCCATCTTCTGTTTCAGTCTTCATAATGGAATCATCTTCCTATAAGAGGTACAAATTTATTAATGCATTCGCCATGCAACTTTTTGATAGTATGCTTTTGCCTATATCACTCAAACATTAAAATAAAATGAAAAAAAATCATATTCATAATTCACAAAGGATTTGGAAAATGATTCAAAATCCATCGACGATCTATTACATAATTTTATTACTTTGAGTCAACAATTCTTATATACTTATACACTTGATAACACATGTATTAGGGTGAATTAGTTGAAATGTTTGCATTTTTTTCAAGTTTATCAATATGCATATACTACCTGGCAAAAGGAAATGAAACTTATTAATGAACATCACTTTATTTGGGGCCATTTTGCAGAAATTTGAGTTAATTATATTGTTGCCATGTACTGATTCTCGACAACAGATAGCACCACTACATGAATAATGTATATAAGTAAATTTTTCAATTACATAGTATTATGTTATGTTTCAAGATATTTACTATTGAAAATTGATGTATGCCACTTTCCTGCAGCAAGAAACTATATCCCACAGTAGACCATTATTTTGGCACCATAAGTTTATAAGGGATAAAGGAGCCTCCAAACAAAAGCCGAGGTCAACAGTGAAGCACCCAAATAAATAACTTTATGCCAATTTCAAGAATACTCGACTTTAATAACCACATAACAATATGAAAGCTGTATCTAATGCATGATGTTATTAATGGAAAGAAAACTGTTGACTTTTTGATTTTTCGAAAAGAAAATGTAATATAAAACTTGAAACTTGCACAAGACTTACTTTTATGTTGTAAGCGACAACTAAGAAGTTTGGGAGACTCAGTAACATTCTTAAAGTGGAGGAAAAAGGGTTTAAAGGTGGTATGAAAGTGCTGTTGATTTTCAAGTTTGAAACATCAAAATTGATATTTATACTATTCTTTTCACACAGAGCGACATTTCTTTATGATTTACGGGAAATGCACCTTTGAAGCTTGTAAAATGGTGGTTTATAGTTTCTGCAGGCGCATCATTGCGTTCTAAGTTACGGTTGCAAAAGGTGGTGTTTCACACCTTTATTGTACATAAAAAAGTGTGTGATTTAGCTAATCAATGATAAAAAGTGTGAAATGAGATTTGATGCAATTACTACAGTTCGTCTGGTGAAATTCATTTAAAAAAGATAGTATCCTTGCTGTAGAAACAATTTCGATTTAAAACTGGTGACAATTGTGGAATCATTTCATAATGCAATCCCAAATTTAAATTAATATTACTGCTTATCATTATAGAAGGAATTATCCATCATTTATATAATTGTAACGGCTGTAATAGGCCATAATAAGATTATATTGAGCGAAAACATCAAATCACCTCTTTGACGAGTAAACCAACTTCAGCAATAGGATCCTGATGTGCGTGTCCTGCATACAATATTTCTGTGGCAACATCTTGATCACACTCGGCCTTGATCGTCATGGGCATTTCATTAAGATCCTGCATTAAATAAATTCAAGTTAAAAATTGCTATGTAATAGAACTGTTGTTTATAAAATATAGAGTTAAAATTTTATTTATATGATGAAAACGGCTTTAGCTGGCACTGGATGCAATTGCATTTGGTGAAAGAGGACACTTAACGCCTACACTGTCTATCCATGAAATCGTATTTGTTGCTAAAAGATTTCTTTTTCAATATGGTGAAAAATAGCAAATAAAGCAGGTATAAAAAATCATAAAGCAGGTAAAATTAGTAAATACTAAATTAAATAGACATTTGTAAGCAATTAGGCACATTTCTTTACCACTTTTACAATAAAATAGTGTCAAAAAGCTATTATCAGTAAATTCTTATGACACTCAGCCGTAAAACCTTGATTTAGTTGGAACTGGGAAAGTTATCTGTTCCGAGAGAAACACATGGGGATATAAAGTGAAACAAGTTAGTGGGCATTCAGCTGGCAGGCCTGCGGCCACATCCATTGGTGCTCAGCTAAAAGAGTAGCAGCAATTTTGACTCATTTCACGCTGCGTAGCCACTTTTGGCCAAAACATTTAATGAAATAAACTTTAAATTTCTGGTCAGACATTGTCTTACGAGGTAATACGACAAGGTATTATTCTGCTGACGTTTGCAAGATAAAAATTTTCTTCAACCAATCATTTATAGGCAGTTGTTCAGAAATAATCTCAAAGCGATCACAGTTCATAAAATCAGGGAACACTTATAAGGTACATCAAACATTCCCATATCGATAAACTCTGCCTCGTCAAAGGCGAAAACTCACTAAACGAAGGCCAATTTTTTTTATTTAAAATTTAAAACAATTAAGCGATATTAGGGCAAATCAAAAAGGTGAATCGAGTTACTGACTTGACAACGGTCAGTGACATGCGAGGCGTCCAAGGCCCGCACAGCGCTCCCACGGCTGACGTTGTCGCACCTACGCAATTGGACTGAACACTCCCTGATATTCCAATTTATAATATCCATTTCCGTGCCTGCCTTTGCGCAGTTTTGGAGAATTTTGGCCAATGATAATTATAGAACACCGGTGTACCAACTACCTAAAATTAGATCTCAAAATTGCACACACTGCACCGCAACGAAAAACCACAAAACACCAACCAACCTCAGCTATATTTATTACGCTCTTTAACCATACACCAAATGTAATTAATGAATTACAATAATCACATACTGATTTATTCAATTCAATTTCTACATACGCCTACACATTCAAATTATATACAAAACACAGCACAGAATGACAATAACGTATACACCACAGATTAAATATGACATTGACAATCAATCAGATTAGAAATTCGAATGACTGTAGTGTGAAATTGAGAAAATAAAAATTTGGTAATATCAGTCTTTTATATTAAATAAAAACAATTTACTACTAAATTAATACCAAATCACGTCAATATAAAGAATAAAATAAATAGTAAAGAACATTTTATAATTAAAGTCTAATATAGACGCATCGTTATATTGGGAGTTTTATAACACTATGGCTTTTTACAAAATTGATGATAGAGGACAATCAAAGAGAAATACTTACATGAAAATAATATATTAGCGCAAATGTAATAGATTAGTAACGATTAATTATTTCTTTACGTGTTAATGTTCATTATTTATCACTATCTCTAAATATGTTTGTACATGATTCACTAAGTTATCAATTATTTTGTTAATTCTCAACCCTTTTAGTATTTAATAAAAATCAACATATTTATAAAACAACTAGTAACAACGTCGGATAGAAAGACACATACGTGTTGTAAAAAAAGTATACAAGTATTGAATATTTAATTATCTACCTACTGAATGTTATAATTACAGAAAGATATGTCCTCAAAATTGATAAATTCACGGTGTTCTTTAATCTGATTTGGTAAAAATAAGACAAAGTCTTCAACTTGTCGAACTTCTGATATATCTTCCCCTCGAGGATATGACAACGTTTTTTTATTATCGCGCTTATTTGCTTTGAGCAGATATATTTGGGCAGATAGGTATGGGGAATGTAGTCATAGCTATTTCCTTAGTTTATTCATAGTTCTCATATTTCCACAAATAACATTGCTAAGTTTGGACAGTAAAGAAATGCATATATATATTTTTTTATTTTTATCAATGTAGAAAAATTTAATCATTTAAAATTCAAAATGGAATTGTCTTAAGATTTTGCTATTCAAAATCTGTAAATTGTTGTAACTATATATGTATATATGTATTCTCTTTGACAGCGCTATTTTATTACACAAAATATATTATACGAAAAAACCAAAATAATACAATATGATGATAAAAATGATGATATATACAATACGATGATATAAATTCACGTCTATTTCCCAGAAGGGTAGGCAGAGACTAGAGATTTTCACATAGTACTTACGATCTTCGCATATCTCTCCAGCCTTACTGACATCCGTCAATCTTTTCATGCAAGCTCATCGGTTTCGGGTGCTTAAAATTTGGCCCTTTTTTAATATGATACCAATATGGTCTGCATAGGATTTTCTAGGGCGACCCTTGCCGACCTTTCCTCCACACAGATTCTCTCCATAAATTCGTTTTATCAGACTACTTTCATTCATTCGTTCCAGATGACCAAACCACTGCAACAAATCTTTTTCTACTCTAGTTACTACATCTTCTTTCAAAACACACCGCTCTCTGCCATCACTCATCATCATCACCCATCACTCACTCATCTTTTAGAGACACTCTAAACACATTGCGTAGAGATCGAATCTTCATTGCATCAAATCTACTTTCACATTTCTTTTGCCACACTTAACTTTAACTACCATACATAAAGGTAGGTACTAAATTATTATTTTCGGGACATGTTTCTGATTAATTTTGGTACTTACCTAAATTAATCAGAACATTCCCTATTTTTCTTTACTCAGCATATGAGAGGGGTCATGCGAGCCATCAGGGAATGGTCACAGTGGCCTTTGTCACTCGAAAGCCTAGAGCAGTCACAAACGCGTTTGCATCTTCTTGGGTAGGAATAGGACATCTGAGAGAGGGAGGAGTGTTGTGATGCAAGTGGTGTGAGGGACGGAAGGGAAGTAGGGCTACGAAGGGGGGAGTTCGCCACCGGGTCTCCCACCCATTGAATGAAACGAAATGCGAAAGCTGTTACTTCACATCTGTATTTTGTGAGACTGCGGTGTATCGCCGGTCTATTTTCATGCTACAGCCAAGTTCGCCACGGCATGGCCGCCATCGGAATCACGCTGGAGTTATGTTTACCCATTTCCACATTTAGTGAATACAAATATTATGTGTTGTGGTATTTTCCCATGATCTTTAGGTAAAAAATGTATAAAAGCCTCTCTTGGCAGTATCAGGTTTTAAGGTATTACAATGAGTACCTTTAAAATTAAATGCTTATACGCGAATATTATGTACTACGTAGTATCGCGATTAATTACATACAAGTTTACTTTTAGAAATTTCCAATGTATTTATCAAAAAGATTTAATCTTTATTATAATCACAAAAGCCTTATAGTTTTTTGGTAATAAATAAATTGTTTTTCAGAAGTGTCTATTGCTCTAATTGGATTTTCGGTGTACGTAATCATTATTTGGAATGTGGAAAACATATTTTACATTTGGCGCTTAAGCGAATAACATGTTCAAAAGAGCAATACTCTTTAATCACAATCCATTTCACCGTTTGAAAGATTCGCTCGACATACAGACAAACATTTAATTCTTACAAACTTTTTTTGTATTGATGTTGGACTTTTGACTGATACAGAAGCAATTCTAAAAAAAGTACCTAAAAACAAAGTACAAAACAATCGATAGGTGATAATTTTGGGGCAAAATTTATCATTAGATATTTTTTTATAAACATTGAAACAAGTGTACAGCCTTAGTCAGGGGCATGGTTGTCAATCACATTACTATCCCTTTTTGTTTCGTTACAGATATCGTAATAAAAACAAGCCCAAGTAGAAAGGAGTGTATTGCTATTTTATGGCTTCATGTATACTATCTTTACTCTGAGCCTATGAAAGATCCACAAATCATAATTATCTATAGAGTATTAGGAAAATGTCTTGTTAAGTTTCCAGGCCGGCTAACGAAAGACGAGATTGAAAAAAGGCGCTAAATTCGCAAAACGTCGTTAGACAACGAAGTTGGCCAAAACGCCTGCTGCGATGGAGTTGGCGACTGCATTTATATGTGATTGTGGAGCTAATGTCATTGAAGTGAGTTGAGGCTGTGAATTTATCTTCCAGTAATGTGATTTTTTTTCCTATATACAAGTCCGATAACCTACCGCCACACTAATTTTCCACTTCCTAAATCGCCTGGAAACAAACTATAATTTTGATGAGTAAATCAGTGATTGATGAAAATAGTGATTTTCGGACGTCGTTATTTTGTGAATAGTTGAAATTTTTTTTTACTAATATTAGAGATTTCGTAAATACCAAGAAAGAAAGTAATATAACCCATGGCCGGTGTGTTGCCCTTTCGCTTTGTGAGCGGCTGCCGTGTGTCTAGACTAATAACTTACGGTCCTAATAAATTTTATTTTAGTCCTTAAACACATCTTGCACACTAACGATTGGATTAACTGAGGATTGGAAGACATAGTTCTGTAATTCTACAGGACGGAATTGATCATGCTTCTTTTCGCAAATATTCATAATCTCCTTCTCCTTTTAGAATTATTTTGCCAAATTACAAAAAAAAAATTCATTGAAAAAACACTATTAATAAAAATTCAGACTCAGCCCTAATAAATGATAGGCCAGACTGTAAGCGCGGGCGCAGTCGGGTCACGGCGCCGCGTGACGAACTCGGATCCTGTTTCGTGGTCGGGCTCCGTGACGTTCATTTTTAAAGTATTTATCTAGCTACCATCAAGTGTCATTTGTATTTACCTATAAATGACAGTGTTGTCAGCGATGTAAAGGTCGCCGACGATATTATTAAATTAGTCTCTAATTTTCCACGTATTCGGCTCACCTCTAAACAACAATGCAAACTATGGAAAATTATCGCGTAAAAGATACACAGCACGCAATATTACTTGACTTATTACGGTCTGTAGGTTGCTGACAGTCAGGGTAAGTTTCAATATAAAATCTTAGATCCGCAGCAATATCACTTTTGTAAACTCCTCAACAATAAATCATGTTTGCATATTCAATAGCAGTGAAAGACAATGTTATTAAACACTTCAATACTAATCATACACAATCTTAGTTTCAAAAACTTCAATATCATAAACGTAACACATACTATAACTGTTACCTAACACTAATACTATACTATCATTACAAAAAAAGTTTCTATCCTAAAAAAAAAGTGTATAAATAAAATACCTGCCTTCCGTGCAAGTTCGCAACCGAACACGGCTATGCTACGTGGATGACTGCTGGCCGTGCGTTACGCTTGGGCAATGTAGCGCTGGAGCACGGTATCATGGACGATCGTCAACTGTTTCTTCGGTTGAGTTCGTGTTTTCTTAATATTTTTTCTAAACTATTTTTCTCAGAAACAACTACTTTAATGATTAAGGTTCCTTTGGTAAAGTTGTTTTAAAAAACAAGTTTATGAATATTTGTGGAAAGATGCGTGATCGATTTCATACGGTATATGCACGAGTGATATGACCACGACACGTTTCTCGTTATGTATTATTTTAAATGTACAGAAGACGATAACAAAACCAAACACGGAAAATCGATGCAACACTGAGTTGTCTCTTAGTATGTGTAGCTTTTTACGTACTACCCTAGCCACCCGGGGCCGGACCTATGCGACGGCCAATTCTGTAAACATAACACAGATGAGTCGATGTCGTTATGTTAGTAGACTTGGTCTGCTGACCGTGGGCGGCGCACATTTTGTGTGTGTAAAAAAAGTCTAAATATTTTAAATAAACAATTGAGAAATTGATTTAGTAATGCTGTCATGTAAATTAAGGTAAATGTATTTAATATAATTCCAATATGGGTATCAAACAAAATCGTAAATGTGTAAATTGTTCATTTTAAATATACATATTTATTTATTTACTTTTACTACCACTCTGACTACATACAGTTTAGAAATAAAATTCAAATAGTAAAGTGTTTGTTGACGAAATGTGTTATGCCAAATTTTATATTAAAAAAAATATATCTATGCAAAAGTCGGAAGATCAAAAGTGTGATCTTATAACAGTTTTACTTTGCCTTTTAAAGCACAGAGCACTAACAAGAAAATATTTGTTTGTCTGTATATGTATTGCATCACATACACAAAGTTTATTCATTGAGTTCTGCATGCAAAACTTGAGAACATTTGATACAGTACATTAAAAAAAATTTCTAAGTGCGAGTCGTTATTGCACACAAACTATTCTTTAAGAAAAAATTGTTAAGGAAAAGCGAAAACATAAAGACTAAGATTAATTAAAATATTAAGAACAATAGCAGCTGAACAATTAGAGCATTTGCCATTGCCATTATTCAAATAAAGCATTAAGCTATCATTAAAATTGAGTAAAAAGCGTCAAAAAATCTCGTTACATGTATAAGGCCCCCGTTTTAAATATAAATATTCTGTGAAAATTTCAACTGTGTGCCTATCATGGTTCATGAGATACAGGGCGCTGACAGACAGACAGAAGAAAAGCGAAAGCATAGTAATAGGGCCCCGTTGACCACCCTTTGAGTACGCACTCCTAAAAACAAGTCATTGCTAACGATTGTTATATTATTCTGAATGTATTCGCTGTAAATTTTGCTGCAGGCGTCTGCTATTTCTTCTCCGCTCGTTGATTTTCTGCTTATTTCGCTGTCTGTAGGCGCGATTGCGTTCGGCGCCGGTGGCGGGACTCGATCGTGAAATATTTCTCTTCCGTCTATTGTCCCTTTTGCGTTCATTAATCTCTGCCCTGTGCCTTTCGTAATATTGTCGTTGTCTCTGCGTATGCGGATTCAAATTCTGCTTATTATTCGACGTCGCTGGAGTAACTTCGTCCGCGTGCCGGGTGTCGGATGCGGTGTGCGTCTCCAGCGACTTCCTTTGGCTCTGCCTGATGTCTCTTCTGCGCGCGTTGATCTTCTCTCGGTGCCGCGCTCGATACAGACGGCTGCGCTCGGCAGCTCGGTTGTTCGCTCTGCTTCCGAAAATATCCGCTTATTATATATACTGCTACTGGAACAAGATGAATAAATCTTAGCAAATTCTGCTAAGCTTGAATAGTTTTGAGTTTGCGCCACCACTTGCAAGAATCTGCCGTCCCATCTAGACAAACAGTTTTCATGTAAGAAACAATTTTATTTACAATTTAATTTTACTGTTCCACATCTTTATCTATGTGCATATTTCCTTTAACGGCTTCCTCAAAACAGTTCCAGAGCTTGTAAAAGAATTATTTGTTTTGCTCTTTTGTGTTTGAAAGAATCCTAGGAAATTAGTTTTAAACGCGGATCAAGAAAAGTGGGAACCAGATATACGGCATTCTCATTTAAAGTTGTACCCCGTTTCAACAGCTTTTAGTGAAGATCTCATTTTAAATAAACTTAGTGTTCTCTGTGCCGTCTCATCTTTTCCCAAGTATTTAAAAATAACGTGATATGTGGAATCACCTCAGAAATGCATAAAATACCCGAGCTAGTAATTTTGTAATCTATTCGAACGGTTTGAGTAGTTTGAAGCTTCCTTGATTAACTCACATTGATCAGGTATTAAATTGTTTAAAGAATTATGATCAGTTATTAACAAAGAGATAGCTCGCTTTTGTTCTAATACTAGCTATATTAAATAGTATGTTGAATGCCATCGTGTGCTTCCATCTCGATCAATTGGTGGTCAGGCACTTGTAAGTTCACGACGGATGTCTTTCAGCTTCTCTTGTTCTATACCAGTGATTGAAATAGGTGACAATTCCTTTTGCAGCAGCTATCGCGTGTTATTTCCGATTGAGACTTTAGCGATTCCTCGACAGTCCGAACATTTGGCAGAATCATATTCTGCGTTTCGTAGCTCCACTGTCATGGGCAGGAAAATGGACTCTACTATGTGAAATATTACATCTTTTTGCAACACTATTAAGTGATTTTCCGATATTGGTGCCAATATGTGAACCAGCAAACGACTTCATCGTTAAAGCGCTATTTTGAAATTTAAAATCGGGACATATCCAATAAAAAGTTTAAAAAAACGTGTGGCACTCGGGGACTGCCGCGGCAAAGCCATTGCATAGCATTTCTTATCAACTTATGCAATTATAATTATTATTTATTTATTTATGCAGTATTTTTTTATCATTGATATCAATCCAAGCTACACTTCCTGAGCGTGGTGACCGATAAGAAAACAATTCTTTTTCTTTTATTGAATAAATGACAAGTTACTATCGTTTAAAACATTTTTATTATCTTACAATACATGTAGGTCATTCAGAAATTTTTATCATTGAAACTATAGGTTTATGGTAACCAAAACAAGAAACACGAGTTTGAGACTCGATACCCTCTAAATATCTGAAAAATACCGCGCCAATGGTGGTCCCAACCCATCATTATTCATTTTCAAATTCAATTTTTCCGAAAGAAAAGTTGTCGACCGCTCTGATTTTTTTATCAGCGAAGTTGATGTTGAAATCGCTAGCCAAGATAAGTGGAAGTTTATTACCATTTGTACCAAATATTTTCAACCCTTCTTCAGTGTACTCCAGTAAAGTGCGATGAATAAAATGCTCTATCTCGTCCAATTTTGGATTCGGAGAAATGTAAATTGCTCCCACGACTATATGTGTAGGCCATTTCTAAGTTAGCATAAGCACGCACAAATATCTCCGACAAATGAGCGCCTAACATTAACATCGCTAATGTGTGCAATATTTATTTCAATATTCGGAGTCATAATATTAATAACATTATTATTATTTTAGTAAATAGCTACCCCACCTTTAGGAACAGTATCTCGTTTGAATTGAACAATACAATTGAAATTAGGTATTTCAATCGGATTATCATGCGCCATGCAAGTTTCGGTAAGAAATAACACATTTGTTTGTCTCGTAACTGAATCTTGTAAGTCGTATTTGTGACTATTTAGACTTTGGCAATTGAAAGTCATTATTGAAATGCCATTTCTATTACTAATGAAATCTAAGACATTTTGAGCTGTCGTCTGAACACTATTTAAAGAGTCTTTTGAGACAGAATTATCGTTTTTTGTCGTGATATACAATTTCTCATTATTAGTCACCCGAGAGAGCGCGACATAAACGAGTTCCTGAGGATGTGCTTTACTATACTCAAATACTATTTCGTCAAAAGTTCCACCTTGCGACTTATGTATAGTTATAGCAAGAGCTAAAATTAATGGAAAATGTTTGCGTTTGGCTATACATTTACTATCCGATGATAATGAAATATTTGCACTGCTAGAGCGACTGCTTTTTGCCTTTTTTTTCTACCCACTTTATCTGAACCACAAAATTCCAGCCAAACTCTAATCAATGTGTTACTTTCATCAAATTCTAGGTGTACCAATTTCCCAACAGCACCATTGCATAAACCATCACTAACGTCGACGTTGGTTGTAACAAATTAATGCTTTCAAACAACAAAAGTAATGTGATAAGGCAGTCCTCCAGTGTCAATAAGATTTTTTATGTAATTTCAGTCTAAAATTAGCTTCTTGCTCAGTACTTTTAACGCTAATAATGACGTCTACTGACGTTAAAAAAAACTTTGTTTTCACATTAGCTCAAAATCAAATTGTTATAGGCGGCAACATCTTCATTTTTAAAAAATAAACGAATTCCATCAGGACATAATGTAGCAATATCCTCTTTTTTGAAAAATCTCGATTCAATAAGTTGAAACTCATGCTCATCTAGTACATCTCCATTACCTATTTTTGGCAACTTGTGAAAATGCAACATTAACTTGTCTCATTACTGTGGTAAGTTGATAAAATTTTAATTTTCTCCATAAATGCGGTCCAATCATGCTCGTTCTGATTGTCTTGTAAATTGGTGTCGATCTTAGTGGTGGCAATTGCCGTAAATCTCCGATCAAAATAACATCTATACTTCCGAAATCTGTGTTTTTTCCTGTTATTTGTTTTAGACGATTATCAATTTCATATAGAAGTTCTGCACTAACCATGCTAATTTCATCAATGGTCAGTACTCTGACATCTGAAGAGAGATCGATACAATTGCATTTCTGATGACGGAGGCAAAAGTTTTGAAAGAGGAATTTTGGGAGCTGTATGAACAGTTGTACCATCAATAGCCACGGCAGCTTTGCGGGTTGAAGCACATGTAATATAGGCATTGCAGTAACCATCATTATCAGCTAACCTGTTGTAAATTTCCATAATCAGTTTGATAATGAATGATTTTCCCGTACAAGCTGGTCCCTTAAAAAAATTTTAAATGGTTCTTGAATTGAAGTATGTAAATGATGAATTATAGTCATAAGAATATCTCTTTGTTGATCATTGGCCATTCGCATTAAATCATAGAATTGTTGATAATCCATTAAATTTTTCTCTTTTTTTTTGGTATAGCGCCAAGTTTATGCATGGATGCATTTTGTAAATCAACGTTAGCAGTTGTGTTTGGATCACGTAGCAATAAGTCATAAGGAACTTTTTCATACAATATATCAACCGCTCTTAATAATTCTTCGTCATTTTGTTCTTCATCGTTTTCTCGGCACAACTGTCCACAAATTTCTAAAGTTTTCTCTATGTCCAAATTTGATTCAAATTCTTTCCTACGTTCTAATATCGTATCTTTGTTGTCCTCGTATATTTGAATGAACTTATTTTCAGCAATAATATCATTTTCTTCGCTTTGAAAAGGAACGTGCAACAGAACCATCTCACGCCTATAATCGTTGTAATTGTCAGCCACATCGTAGTTCCTGTATCTTATAATTCTTGCAGTATCTCTTTTAGTGTAAGTCCCCTTTTTATTTAGGTAATATTTTGCAACAAATTGTGCTAACGTAACATCGCGGAGTTCTTCAGGTCTTTTCTCGTACTTATCGAACCAATTCTCTTTCGAAACGTTCGTACAATCATCATCTAAAGCTTCAAGTTCCTTCATAGATTTTCTAATTCTTGCGCGTTCAGTAGGAAATACCGTTGGAATGTAGATTGTCACCACCGACGACTTAGTCATAGGTTCTCTTAATAAATACCAAGCAGCTTCTTGTGCCGGCATTTCAACAGACTGAAGAATGTCAATACTCATTTTTTTCATGATATCGACAATGTCGAATTCTGGATGCTCGTCCATTATGTCAATTATTTGTCTTTGCAAATTACTAATCCCTCTATTATGCTTATTGACATATTCAACAACATATGTTGCACAAGCGAATTCATCTAGTATAATCTGAAAATCCATGTTCGATTTCAAATGATGTAATACGAATGGATTGAAAGTGTTGTGCCATTTTTCTGCTGGTGTCCTTTTATAGAATAACTTTGGTCTATTGATACCAGCACGAATAATATTGTAGTAATGATCATCAGAAATAATATCGTTATGCGAGTAAAATTCATCAAAATTCGTGTAGTCAACATTTTCGAGATTATTTCTTATAAATTTAAATTGTTTCTTATATTCTTTGAAAAGTGCTTCTGAGTAATCGGGATCAGTGTCTTTCATGGGTATCAAGTTAATAGTTTTCTTTGTTGGCATAAATGGTGCACCAAACCTACATTCTTGCTTTTTATTAGAATTCATTTTTTTATAACACGTGAGTGTGTGTTTGTGTGTTACTAGTTTTATATTTCCAGACGCCTCTGACGCTGAAACAGAAACTAATTCGTCGATTAATTTAATTACTTCAGGATCATTGCTTAATAAATCTTCAGGAACATTTTCCAACCAAAAAAGAATATGAGCATGTGGGCTACCACGATGTTGAAATTCTATTCTTTTGAAATAATGTACTACTCTATATTTTCCGAATGGACTTCTTTTCTTTGATTGCAAAACTTTTAACAGACAATTTACCATTCTATTAAAATAAATAGCACAAGTCACGGCATCTTCGTTCACAAGTTGAGCTTTATGCACATAACTCATTTGTGCTAAAAACTCATCTGACATTTTTGCTCCCTCGTTTTTCAATTTGTACAATAATTTTAACAAATTTTCCCAGCCAGTTTCATTGGCGCTAAGAGTCATAAAAGCAGTTGGTGGCCCTAATTGCCTGATCATTGCAAAAAGATCTTTTTTGCGATCTGACCAAAACCAAGCAGAATTTGGTATGCAGCGAAGAAATGCGAGGTTTGTTTCTAAACAATTATTTATATATTCTTCAGATTGAATGGTCTCTTTCGTAATTGAAGTACCTTGTCCGACATGCTTAAACGCAACGTTGACACATCCACTAACTCGCAACCTCATGATTTTAGCAGCGATGTACAAAAGGTGTTGCGGGTCAGTAGCACGCCTATCCGTACGCCGAAGTTCGCTGGTAGCTTGCATGAATGGAGTAACAGTAACACCATCTCTGTATTTTCGAAACTGACCGCCGTAGATTGTCGGAAAAGATAGTTCTTCCGCATGTTCATCCATTAAAATGCTGACTGGCCTGTTACATTCACCGGGTGCTAGACTCAAAAAATAATCAACATTCCACAAAAGAGTTTGTTGCTGCGCAACTAAATTGTCTTCAACTGGCACGTGTTCACTTATTTCATCCATATTCAATTGCGAAGTACGTTCATTGCCGGTAAAAAAAGATTCATCGATTTTAATGTCGTGATAAACATAAAGAGGCGTAGGTACTAAATACGACAACCACTCTTTAATATGGCTCTTATTAATAAGCCCGTGGACAGTACTAGTTTTGTGAATCAACTTCTTTTTCAAATGCACATAAAAGCAATGGTCATCTTCAATGTTTCTTGGCAATTGTTTCACCATTGTATTAACTTCGACAGGAACATTTATTATCTGGCCATAAATACCGTATTGACCATTAACGTGTCTCAGTCTACGAATTTGCATGAACGGTATTCTCGGTGAAATCAATCGTTGCTCGATAAGGTTTAACATTGGTAAATGTGATGGAATTTTCGGATATGCAAAACCATTGTAGGTTGACATTAGAGGAATTTTTTCTTTTTCCAAAGATGTATAACACGTAGAGCAGACTTGAACGAATTCACCAGGTGTGTAATTCTAAAAAAATCAAATTCGTATTATCAAGATATAGAAAGAAAAATATAAAGTGAATAATTAAAAAAAAAAAAAACTATATAATTAAGATTACCTGCAGTATTGTTTTCAAAATACTCTCATGTTTACTGGTCGACATTTTCAAGTCTCTTTTCCACCATAGTCTGTCGCAAATAGTACAAGAATGACCGAATGAATTACTCGTAAAGTCTTTATAAAAATCAATATGACTTGTACTGTGTTTACGATAATTCGTGTAAACTGTAATAGTACCATCAACAATAAAATCCATAATATTTTCACCAGTTCGATCTTCTCTATCAATCACAATTTCATTTTCATGTTTGTTATGGTTATCTTCGGTAGGATCTTCATCACAATTGTCACGCAATAGTTGAATATTGGCATCAACATGGGCTTCATTTCGGGTAGCGTCTTGTGTTGTCACCAATAAATCTGATACTTCATAAAAAGGTGTGAAATGTTGTTCACGAAGATGGAGATGAATCCAGTTTTGTGCGTCATTCGCTTTAAAATGACAAAAGATAGTGTCTTGATTCTTTGTAGTTATGTTGTAAAAACAATAATGTACACAAACATTTTGATTGTACATTTTTGAAAATAAGTACAAACAATCCAAATCTCCGTAATCATTAGTGCTTGATAGAATGTTATATACTTCTTGCGGATTGTGGCAGGAGTTTAAATGGGGCGAATCGCGTAACTGATTTCTCAAGGCACAAGTCTCAATTTGAAGTTGCAAAACACTTATGAGTGAGTGGAATAGACAATTACCATCGCCAGGAATTCCCGTGTTCCTGCGTAGAATAACTTCGGGAGTAATGCATTCATTACGCTGTTCATAAATTTTAAGTTGTTGGCTGTTAAATTGATTTTTATGCAGCTTTACATTATCTATATTTCCAACGGCCCTACACTGCATGACATTCTCTTCATTACTGTCCAATTTTTGTCTTTTCCTGTGAAAAAAATGAGGAAATCGTAAAATTAAATAATATTGAGGCATATATTACAATTTGTTTTCAAATATTATTAAATCAAATTACATATCCATGTAAGATTTTTCTGCAATACGTTGACGAAATTTCCTTTGACGTTCAGCATTTGATTTTGGTACTGTTTTTCTTTCTTTTTTTATTTTTTTTTCATTTTTCTTCAAAGCTTTCTGACGCTGATAATATGCCCTTTGACGTTCACGATTTCTTTTTCGTTTTAGCTCTTTAAGTTTTTCTCCACTATAAAACGAAAATATCTAGGTATAAATAATTAGCTATAAATAGTGTAATTACACACCAAAAAATTTATTCATTCAAAAAATTTGAACAAAAAGAACGATGTTAAGAGTTTGATCATCAAATTTTCATGCAAGTTTCGGTAAAAAGTAAAATGTGTTACTTTTTACCGAAACTTGCATGGCGCATGATAATCCGATTGAAATACCTAATTTCAATTGTATTATTCAATTCAAACGAGATACTGTTCCTAAAGGTGGGGTAGCTATTTACCAAAATAATAATAATGTTACTAATATTATGACTCCGAATATTGAAATAAATATGCACACATTAGCGAAGCCAATGTTAGGCGCTCATTTGTCGGAGATATTTGTGCGTGCTTATGCTAACTTAGAAATGGCCTACACATAGTCGTGGGAGCAATTTACATTTCTCCGAATCCAAAATTGGACGAGGTAGGGCATTTTATTCATCGCACTTTACTGGAGTACACTGAAGAAGGGTCGAAAATACTCGGTACAAATGGTAATAAACTTCCACTTATCTTGGCTGGCGATTTCAACATCAACTTCGCTGATAAAACAATCAGAGCGGTCGACAACTTTTCTTTCGGAAAAATTGAATTTGAAAATGAATAATGATGGGTTGGGACCACCATTGGCGCGGTATTTTCCAGGTATTTAGAGGATATCGAGTCTCAAACTTATGTTTCTTATTTTGGTTACCATAAACCTATAGTTTCATTGATAAAAATTCCTGAATGACCTACATGTATTGTAAGATAATAAAAATATTTTAAATGATAGTAACTTCTCATTTATTCAATAAAAGAAAAAGAATTGTTTTCTTATCGGTCACCACGCTCAAAAAGTGTAACTTGAATTAATATCAAAGAAAAAATAAAATAATTCATAAATAAATAAATAATTATAATTGCAAAAATTGATAAAAAATGCTATGCAATAGCTTTACCGCGGCAGTCCCAAGTGCCACACGTTTTTTATTATTAAGAATTCTTGTTGATTTAATTTGCAACTGTACGTCGATCATTTCCCCGCTAGTATTTTTTAACGTTTTTATTTTTATTCTAACCTATGCAATTCTTCTAATGAATCTAGAACATTTTGAATTGCGCCAGAAATCCCAGCTACAGTTTCAACTTGATATATCTGTGATATGGAACGCTGTGATTCTTGTACTTATTTAGTTTGAGATTCTTTATTTGAAATTTTTTTTCTATCTCTATATGTTTTTGAATACGCCGCATTTCGTAATTTGCGTTCATCGGCGTTTATTTTTCAGTAAAATTTTGTCCCTCGACTTTTTTTTTGACGTATTTTATTTTTCTTTCTCTTTCTATATTCCTTCTGTTTTTCCGCATTTGATTTTCTTTTTCTGTAAAATAATTTTATTTGATAATCTTTTAGTTATTTCATTTTTAATAATTTTAAAGACACAATAGTAAATATTTATTGTACATAAAACGCACTTGTGTTTGCGCATTTGCTTATGTGCATGTATTGATTGGTGTGTGCGTCTATAAGCATGAGTGTATATAAACACATTATAAAAGTAATCTATATAACCAGCACGTGTATGCAAATGGGTCACGTATTAAAAGATATTATTGCATAATATTCCAAATGATTTCTAAACAAACTTAAAGGTTCATGAGTTTTTGCACGATCCAAATCTTCGGCAGTACTTTTACATTAACTTTCCGACTCTTTATTAATTCTCATCGTTGCTTGTTGAGAATGAGAATCATTCTGCGGCTCACTCTCTACGTGTCACTCACTATTTTTGTACCAAATTATAATCTCATAACACAATGACACTGCGGTGAAGTTCACAGTTCTAGTTTTATAAAACTACAATTTACATAGTTTATTTTTAATCGACAGAAAGGATAACCGAAACAGCTGATCGCAAAAGATATTCAAAAGTAACTGCCGGGGATGCGCAGAGAGAGAGACAGAAAGCCACGCCCGCCACAGACAGACATGATCAGAGAGATGAGGCACGCACACTGAGGTGGGGAGGCAGCGCGAGCGTACTGGCGCTGCGCTGCTGTATACCCATATAGGTCGTGTGACGGTACTTAATCTGACGCAGTCGGGTAATGGTAATAAATCTGACGCTTAGCATAGATAGAGTGATTGCGCAGCGAGAGCCCCGAACGTCCGTGTAGAAGCTTCGCTTCAATATTCGACATTCCGGTGTGATCCACCAATCAGCGCTCGCCGTTCGCCGAGCTCGCGTCACCTTGCGCCAATAAACGCGCAGTAAAATAACGACATATCTAAAAATATACGACTGTCGCGCCTGCGCACGTCTCATTTAACGGTTTTATTCCACCGACCTTTTCTTACGGTTTCACTATCACATTTTTTTCAGTTCGGTCACGCAGTAAAATCCCTATCTCCTCCAAGCCCGCCGTAAGGAACTTCGTTCCAAAAAAGGGAGCACCCTCGTATGTATACATACACATCGATATTTTTGTATTGTGCCTTTCTAGTTGGAAAGAAGTTCCTTACGGCGGGCTTGGAGGAAATAGGGATTTTGCTGCGCGACCGAACTGAAAAAAATGTGATAGTAAAACCGTAAGAAAAAGTCGGTGGAATAAAACCGTTAAATGAGACGTGCGCAGGTACGACAGTCGTATACACAAACGAGTAGTGTATAATACCTTTCTCTTTCTCCCTCTTTCTTTTCGTTCTCTCATCCCTTCTCTCTCTATTACCACTCCACCCCGCCAATGCATAGTATATACTCATGAATTCATGGACAAGCACGTGGCTAATATTCACATTATAGATACATTTTACTCGTGAGTAGTCACGTTTATTTATAAATATAGAATATTTTACATTCGTCAATATTGTGTGTACATACTAAAATCTTTGTAAGGTTTTTTAGGTTATCTTTCTTGCTGTTTTGAGGGTCATACGGAAAAATTGAGAAAAAGATTACGAAACTTCATAGAGATTATACATATATATATATAATATCTCTATGAAGTTTCGTAGAAGTTTCGTGTGTGTGTGTGTAAATATTACTTTTTAAAAGTTAATTCTGTCCTAAATATATATACATGTAATTAATATTAATAATTCTATTTATATTTCATCATTTTTTGCAAATTGTGTCGATTCTACATTAGCCGAAGGAACTTCGTTCCTACCAGGTGTCCCATGACACCACATTTTTATTTTTAATTTTCTTCATTTTTTGACGTTCCCTGAATGCCTTTTGATGCTCTGCATTTGTTTTTGGTAGTTTTGCGGTACTGAAAATGATTAAAAATGATTAAAAATATTTTTTTTGTTTAACTTAAAAAAAATATATTCAATAAACTTTTTAAATATTTTCATTAGTTTACTAGATATTTTTGCTTTATATTGTACCTTTCTTGCTTCTTTTCATTTTTTTTAGCTTTTTGGCGTTCCCTATACTCCTTTTGATACTCTGCTTTGGTTTTTCGTGGTTTTGCAGTACTAAAAATGATTAAATATAAATAGAATTATTAATACTAATAACATGTATATATATTTAGGACAGAATTAACTTTAAAAAGTAATATTCACACACAAACACACACACACACACACACACACACACACATATATATATATATATATATATATATATACATATATATATATATATATATATATATATATATATATATATATATATATATATATATGTATGAAACTTCTATGAAACTTCATAGAGATTATATATATATGTAATATCCATGAAGTTTCGTTGTTTTTTTCTCAATTTTTCCGTATTTTTTTTATAATTTCAATAATAATTTTTCGTAGATGAGGCCAAAAATAAAATTCGAAAAAAAGGGTGCACCCTCGTATGTATACATACACATCGATATTTTTGTATTGTACCTTTCTAGTTTATTTTTAATTTTCTTCATTTTTTGACGTTCCCTGAATGCCTTTTGATGCTCTGCATTTGTTTTTGGTCGTTTTGCGATACTGAAAATGATTAAAAATAGATTTTTTGTTTAACTTAAAACTTAAAAAAATATATTCAATAAACTTTTTAAATATTTTCATTAGTTTACTAGATATTTTTGCTTTATATTGTACCTTTCTTGCTTATTCTCATTTTTTTTAGCTTTTTGGCGTTCCCTATACTCCTTTTGATACTCTGCTTTGGTTTTTCGTGGTTTTGCTGTACTAAAAATGATTAATAAAAATAGAATTATCAAAATATTATATATTTAAATGTTTGGTATTGAAGGGAGAATTTTTTTAAATTATTCAAAAAAATAACCAATAAACTTTTTAAATATTTTCATTGCTTTAGAGGATATCTCTGCTTTATATCGTACCTTTCTTGCTTCTTTTCATTTTTTTTAGCTTTTTGGCGTTCCCTATACTCCTTTTGATACTCTGCATTGGTTTTTCGTGGTTTTGCAGTACTAAAAATGATTAAATATAAATAGAATTATTAATACTAATAACATGTATATATATTTAGGACAGAATTAACTTTTAAAAAGTAATATTCACACACACACACATATATATATGTACGAAACTTCATAAAGATTATATATATATAACCAATAAACTTTTTAAATATTTTCATTGCTTTAGAGGATATCTTTGCTTTATATCGTACCTTTCTTGCTTCTTTTCATTTTTTTTAGCTTTTTGGCGTTCCCTATACTCCTTTTGATACTCTGCTTTGGTTTTTCGTGGTTTTGCAGTACTAAAAATGATGAAATATAAATAGAATTATTAATATTAATAACATGTATATATATTTAGGACAGAATTAACTTTTAAAAGTAATATTTACACACACAAACACACACACACACAGACACACACACACACGACACTTAGAGATATTATATATATATATATATATATATATATATATATATATATATATATATATATATATATATATATATATGTATAATCTCTATGAAGTAGCGTTTTTCTCAATTTTTCCGTATGACCCTCAAAACAGCAAGAAAGATAACCTAAAAACCTTACAAGATTTTAGTATGTACACACAATATTGACGAATGTAAAATATTATATTTATAAATAAACGTGACTACTCACGAGTAAAATGTATCTATAATGTGAATATTAGCCACGTGCTTGTCCATGAATTCATGAGTATATACTATGCATTGGCGGGTGGAGTGGTAATAGAGAGAGAAGGGATGAGAGAACGAAAAGAAAGAGGGAGAAAGAGAAAGGTATTATATACTACTCGTTTGTGTATACGACTGTCGCGCCTGCGCACGTCTCATTTAACGGTTTTATTCCACGGACTTTTTCTTACGGTTTTACTATCACATTTTTTTCAGTTCGGTCGCGCAGCAAAATCCCTATCTCCTCCAAGCCCGCCGTAAGGAACTTCGTTCAAATATTTTATATTTATAAATAAACTAATACTTACGTATTTAATTCTTTTGCACTGAATAATTTCCCACTATTATCACTGTCAATTGCATTCAAGTCACTTGTTAGTTCACTTGCCATTGTTACTGTATTTATTATTGTTTTGACGATTTGAAATTATATGAAAACAAGTCGCGCGGCCTCATGCCAGCCATGCCCGGTGTGATCCACCAATCAGCGCTCGCCGTTCGCCGAGCTCGCGTCACCTTGCGCCAATAAACGCGCAGTAAAATAATGACATATCTAAAAAATATACGACTGTCGCGCCTGCGCACGTCTCATTTAACGGTTTTACTCCACCGACTTTTTCTTACGGTTTTACTATCACATTTTTTTCAGTTCGGTCGGGCAGCAAAATCCCTATTTCCTCCAAGTCCGCCGTAAGGAACTTCGTTCCAATGAACGAAAAAAGATTAGTATTATTGTGAAAAAAGCGTGGGGTGCTTGATAAGTGAAAAAAATATGGCAGAAAGCACCCCACGCTTTTTTCACAATAATACTAATCTTTTTTCGTTCATTTATATTTTCTGCCTATATTAAGAATTATTTTTCATTTTTTAGTTCGATGTGATCATCAAAGGGTGTTTTTTAGTTTTTTAAACTATATTTATTTTCCACTTTTCAGTTCAATGTGATGATTAAAGCGTGTTTTTTAGTTTTTTTTTAACTATATTTATTTTATACGTTTTAGTTTTATCGATTGTCAAAAAAAATGTATTCCGAGTTCTTGTGAATGTTTGGACGTGACGCACATTTTTTTTTAGTATCGTAAATCTACGACAGAGGGTGTACGGATGGGAAATTCTTTCCGAACGGGAGAGTTAGGGTCAAGGTGTTAATTTTCAAAAATGATACTGAAGTCGATAGTATTGTAAACCTTTGATAGAGGGCGGATGATTGTAAAATTCTCTTCGAATAGAAGATTTAAGTTTGTGGTCTTAATTTCTGAGAATAATTCAGTTTTGACGTTTTTACTATAGAGTTTAATATGAAATATTATTTTATCATGAATCCATTTTCTTTATAGATGAGTTGATTGAAAATATGAACTTTTCTACTTAACTTCTACATCCAAAATTTTAATTATATTCATTTAAATTTCAAAAAGAAATCTTCAGAAAACTAAATATTTTATCAACATCAAATTATGACATTGTATGAATTAATCCTTGTACCCATTTTTTATATTAATTCTGTTTATACGTAAGTCCCTATTTTGAACTGATTGAATTTACATCGATACCAAATAGAATTACCAAACCAAATTAATTAATCCTGGCGATCCTGACCAGGACAATTAGACAAACTTATCAAATTATTGTATTGTCACCGGTCCTTGATAAGTCTACAAAGTTTCAATAAAATCTGACCGTTCAAAGTGGGTCAAAATTGAGTGCAAAGAAGTCGGTTACAAACAAACAAGTAAACAAACAAACATACAAGTGAAGCTAATAAAAGCGTGTTAAAAAAAAGACAATTACATTTTTCATTGAAATGTCTAGACAATTTTATTTTTTTTTCAAGTTTTTAAATAAATATTAAGTGAAAATAACAAGATATATAAGTGTGTGCATCTTACGGCTAGAACTGCATTTACCTGCTAACAATGCGTTTACGCTAAGTGCCATTTTAGGCTTTTAATCAAAATAATGAAAATAAATTCCAGGTATAGAAAATACTTTACATAATTAATCTTGTTCTATTTAAGAATTTTCCCTTTTTAATATTAAAATTTTAGAATAATTGAACCTAATAGAGAATATTTTTTTTCTCTTTATTTGTTCATAACTTTGCTATTGTTTATGTGCGAGTACAATTTTTTTATATAATTTTGAAAGACTATTCTGAAACGTAAGTCTTATTTATATTTGATTCGCAGAATCACTAATAGATTGCTTTTTCAAAATGTGAACGCCCTATGTATTTTATACCCTTTGGAGTAGATTTTTATAGACACACAAATTCTTATTTATTTTTTTTCCTATATACAAACCTGTAAGTGATATAAATGTATTGTTTGTATTTAATTAAAATTTAAATTCAAATTTTAATGAGTACACACGCGCGCCGTCGCTATAAGAAAATGTTCCAGAACATAATTTTTTATATCATAATAAATACGTACTACAATCGAAATGTTTAAAAATCAGATTATATCAACTTGTGACGAATGATCAAATAAGTTACAAAGCACAGTGGAATCTCAATAAGTCGAATGTCAAGGGAAATGCAAAATAATTCGAGTTAACGACTTTTCGACTTAACAAGTACTTTCGAGATACATATGACTGTGTCGACAAGGAACAAACATAACGTTCACAGCTGTGTTACTTAGAAAGTTTCATTAATGTATTCATTCACTGCACGTGTACAAGACAAAAACAGCAGATTAGAAGCCCCGAACCCGAACATTCATTTTGGAATTCATTGCTATTATTTCGGGGAATTCCAAGTAAGACGCCATTATATTTTACCAACTTGACTTCACGGAGTCTCCTTTTGAAATTCGAGTTATAGAGTATAAATATGTATTATCAATACTTCGTAGGGAAATAACATTTTGTTCGAGTTACAAAGTCTAAATAATTCGAGTTACCACGTATTTAGGGGATCATCGGAAGGGAATGGCAATTTTTTTCGATTTACTGAGGATTTTGACTTTACGAGGTTCGAGTTATTGAGATTCCACTGTACTTCATTGAATATATTGATGGGCGTGGCTTATTTATGATTGGTGAGTTTGAAATTTGGATTTGTCAAATAATACCAGATTAACAAAATTACTCACAGATTTGTATATGTTGTTAACAAAGATTTTATGAATTTCGTAAGTTGATCAGTCAGGATTAACTTTTGTATAATAAAAAATCACATATGATCAATATAGTGCGCTCTGATCAACAAGTGATATATTGATCTTATAAGTACTCGCTGCATCACCCACATGATCAACTAAGTCAGGCCAGAGATAACTATATCATTATATACAGAGATATATATGATTATCCACATATCCCAGTAAAAAGTAAAATAAAATGGTAATAATATATTAATTTACTAACCTTTGGTTTGATTCAGTAGATTTTGTTTCATAACTCAAACTTTGTGCACACGTATTGGATATTTCACTGCAGGCTGTACTGTGATCATCTTTAATTTTTTGTTTCTTCTCGACAGCCAGATCGTCACCGTCACTCGCATGTGAATTAAAACGACTGGCTGCTGCAATTTGAACCATTAAAGTTAAGATTAAAGAAAAGCAATAGAATTATTTTCATACTTTTTATGTTTAATATTAGATAATATATCCATAAATGTGCGAAGTGTTGTAGACATAGTTTAATTTCATTCATAGCAAAGAACAGATATTCACGTCAATGGACTTGGAAAATAAAGAAATGGTTTTGGAGTTCATCACGGATAAACATATTGACACAAGATATATATTGCAGTGAATTTACTTATATGCCATACGAAATAGATAAAATTCACGTCTATATCTCGAGTCAGCTTATGTTTCATTTCCAATTCTACTATCTAAAGTAGACATGACGGTATGCTGTTGCAAAATATTAATTTCTATAACATTCCCTTTAGGTGAAGAGTGTTACGATCATAACAAAGCTTTCTGTATTGCCCAAAATCCGTATCATTACATCACCTTACACACAACGACCATATTTCAGTACGGCATCCAAATCGCGTTGTCTACTCACCCGTGCATAGCGGCACCGGGGGCGCGCCGCCCGCGGAGCTGGTGCCGGGGCGCACGTTTAGGCCGGCCTGCGAACAAATAGATGCTGTTTTTTTGTAAACAAAATTTCAAAATCTCATCAAATATAAGATCCATCTTGTGAGGCCCTATGCACATATTTTTACCATGTTAAAGTGACGTAGGCATTGCATAATTAATTGGGCAAACACATTTTGGGACAAAACATATTTCTCAAAATTTGCGTTTAAAACAATATCAAAATATATTTAATTCTAGAAGTCAAAGTACAGCGCTGTATTTTTAGAAAACGAGTTTATCAATATAAGTAAATGAAAGGCACAAAGATACAACACAGAATATTTAATTGTGCCAAAAGGGATATGAGGTTCATGGTGTATAAATTCTTTTTATTTACCTTAGGCCTAAAACACCTAACTGTTTTATCGATTATGAATTATAATATATATTATACATGTAATTACAATGTAGTGGGCGCCACCCGACAGCAAGTGCCGAGAAAAGATATATAATCAAACTTAATGATGTTCAATCAAATGTTGAGATAAATTTGACACAGCCTCTTTGCATGAAAAGCTGTTAAAGATAAATTCACTGTTGTGCAAAGAGATTAAAGTATCTGATTTCAAACATTGATACTTATGCTTGGACTTTCATCTGATGTGATGAAACCTCAGTGGTAGACGGTGCAGGCAGATGTGTTTTAGAAGAATGTTGTGAGCTAAGGTTGACTCAGCAACGGAATGTTGTACACTTCCTAACCGGCGTCTGCGCATCAAAACATCAGACATCCATTCTTGCAAGGGGAAAAAATGGATCCTAAAACAGCAATACACATGCCACTTTTTTTTTATAGCCCCCGTGGAATAGCAACCACGGCCCTTTTATGCTTTTTGTCAGAGACATACAACCATTTATACATTGCTTTTGGGCTGGGATGGCAAGGGTGGGTCAAAATAAATATTTTTAGCAATAATTTTTATTTTATCTTTTTTACTATTTTGTCATATGCATATTCATTTCTTTTTTTTTTTGACTTACAGTGGTTACATATAACAATTTTTTGTCTTAAAATTATTTCTTATATACGTCTACAAATGTCCTTATAACTATTGTATTACATTTACATCATTTGTTCTCCCTACCATCCTATAATTACTTTTTACCCTCTCTGAATCACATTATTTCCGTTTTACTCTAGGCATTATATTTACTAGTTTCAAGTTGAGCGATTCATCCTGTTACATTTATCTACAATACTTTAACAGTACCTCACGAATTTACCTCTCCTGTGTGCATCGCCTAAAATTTCCAGAAAGTGGCGCCCCGAGGTCTGGACGCCGAACTCCGCCTCCAGTGCCGCACGCTCCCGCAGGAACATATCACAGTCCTCGAGAACGTGCAGCACGTTCTGAATTTTGACGGGGTCACAGGCGTAGTATGGTGAGTCCCGCAATCTAAATAAGTACTGCGCGAACCCACCATGACCCGTTAGGGTCTGTGCCACTTGGGACGTCATATCGATGTCCCTGAGGATCCTGTACGCTTGTTCCACCCGGGTAAAGAAGCATTTGGTGATCTCATCCGTGCTTTCCTCGGCGTATCGTTGTTGCCACTCCTTCAGACTCGCCGCCCTAATCACCTTTTTCGCGTACGACAGCGGAAACCGATCATATTCCTCACTCGTATGTCGAGAGGGAGCAGCCTCGAGAGGATCAGCGCGGAATGCAGGGACACTGTGCGGTGAGCCCGGCACGCCTTAAGAGCCACGAGCGACAGTGCCGAGCATCTTACGCACGCCGAGCTTCCCTGTCGCCGGTGCCCAAGCGCACGATGCGTACAGCACGATTAGGCTCTATCACACCTAAATGGTCCTCACGACCTCCGAACTCAGACCCCACGTCGCCTTGGCCGCTCGGGCTAAGCCCTTATAAATATTTATAGCCTTTTTACAAGCCTTGGCGACATGAGAAATGAACGTCAGCTTTCTATCTATGGTCAGACCGAGGCGTATTTCGCCAACCAAGCTTATTTGCTCGCCGTTCATGTGCACCACTGGGTCGTCATATTTTAGCTTTTTGGTCAGCACCATCGAATTTGTTTTCGATGGCGCGAACCTCAGCTTATTTCTGACTCCCCCGCAGTGCACGCGAGCTAGAGCGTGGTTAGTCTCTTCCTCGATCGACGAAGCCGACTGCCCGGAGAACATGAGGACCACATCGTCCGCGAACGCCTGAACGTATACGCCGAGTTCCCCGAGTTCTCGGAGTAAGGAGTCCAGAATGAGGTTCCAGAAGGTTGAACCGGCGATAGAGCCCTGTATACAATCCTTGGAAGTTCTCCTTCTGGACTCCCCTCCAGCGTATCGCACAATCACCTCTCGGTCCTGAAGGTATCCCTTCACCATGCCGTAGAGGTTTACTGGGCAATTATAAGCGAGCAGCTGGGCCTTCAACGCCGACCACCACGCGTTATCGAAGGCGCCCTCTATGTCCAATGACACCATTAGAATTATGTTTTTAAGATTTAACTCTTTATAGATATATGTCATTAGATAATAAAGGACGTCCTCCGTCCCGCGCTGCGGCATGAAGCCATACTGAGTCGCCTGCAGCCTCGGCATCAAGTGCATTGGAGGCGCTCGACCAGCATCCTTTCCACTGCTTTGCCCAACACAGCGAGCAGGCCTGTGGGTCGGTAAGACTTTGGACGGGTATAGTCGTCCCTACCCGGTTTCTGGATTACCTTTATGGCCGCCACCTTTCAGGCCCGGGGAAAGTATCCCAGCTCTAGGCATTTATTCGCCATCGCCAGGAACACTACCAGGTCCCGGAAGATCGCCGCCTGGCATATGTCCGACGTGAACCCATCAATGCCCGGGGCCTTTCGAGGGTGGAACGCTTTAAGAGCGATTTTACCTCAGACCGGTAAAGTGGTCACCCTGGCAGATCCTCCGGTTACGGGTGGACGACCATCCCCGTCGGTTTGCCTTCTGACTTCGCGTGATGCGGATAGTCAGTATCGATCCGGTCATCGGGAAGAAGGTTTCCGCCAGAGGTCGCCGACTTCGGATATTGCTCGTCCCGAGTCGGTTTGAAGTAAGACATCCTCCCGGTTTTTTCCCCGTTTCCCTGATGACCCTGTAGATGCTGTCCCACAAACTCTCCCCGTCGTGTGCAGAGCAAAAGCACTTCCAGCTCGCGGTCTGCGCCTCTGCCGCTGCCCTTTCGTAAACCTCTCTGGCCTGCACATATTCCCCGACCACGTACTCCCGCCTGCTTGGGGGCCACGTTTCGGATGCGCCGCTTCTTGGTGCGCGCATCCTTTTTCAGCCCCTCTAACTCGGGACTCCACCAGGGGTTTCAGTCTACGCTTCGAGTTTCTAGGTGGGATACAGCTTCGCATGCTTGTCGGATGCATTCGGTGTAGGTCTCCACGATCCCATCGAGTCGATCGCACGAGTCCACAGATTCCACCATTTCGACGGTCAGAGTCCCAGTTAGAGCAGCATCCATGGCTGCTTCGAACTGGACCATCAAGCCTTTGCGTGTTGTAGACCCGTG
>BGZK01002227.1:0-70610 GCA_005406025.1 Eumeta japonica | reverse complement strand
GTTATTTCAATGTTTGTTATTAGGTACTGTAGTTACTGAGTCTTAAAAAATCTCAGATCTCATGCTCTACACGCTTTTGGAGTACATTGACGATGAATTCAAGAACAAAATAAACGAAATACATAATAGGAATAAATATTATTTGTATAAAAAAAAAACTAAAAATGCGTTTAATTATAAATAGATATATGTATTATACTATTGTATTATAAAGCAAATAATAATTATCGAATCTATTCTCTCTGTCTACCGCAAATGAGTTTGAGAGTAAACCATGCTTCTAAAGTATAATATTTGAGTGTGAACCATGGGGTGCTTAAGATACTTATTTTGTATGAAAAGAGCCCAACACCTTTTTATGAAAGCGCGTTTTTTTAAACATTAATTTATTTTTCGCTTTTTAGTCAATTATTGCGCCATTTCCGAATTCTTTGTAAATTTGATAGTGAGCAGTAGTTTCTAAAAGGAAAAGATTACTTACAACAAGATTGCGTCCGCTGCCATGCGATGAGAATGATGACATTAAATTTCGAACCACTTTTATATAGTTTGGCCATCAGCATTGTTGGTTTGGGTAAGAACAGAGGATTCTAATATTCAGATTGGCTAGGTTAGTTACAACCGAACTGCACAAATATCAGAAAGCACAAACACAGTTAGGTTAGGATAGTTTTTTTATTAAGGAATTCCAGTTCTTATCTTCTGAATCTATTATTAATGAATATATTATAAATATTCGAAATATTTTAAGAAAAAAAAGTTTAAATTCGGCTAGGATACGGCTAGGATATATAGTGCTAGTTCTTACATCCCAGCTCTATTATCAGGCCTTAAAAATTACTTACGTTCAAAGTACGTTTCATGAAAAATCCAACAAGGTCAAACATGACCAACATATGTTATTTCATATAGAGTTTCTGAGCCTGCCTTCTAACTCCATCATCAGATCAGTCCGATGATACCATATTATTGTAATGTCATCAAAACTACACACAATTGATAAATTTTATGATAATCCAATAATTGGAAGCGTGTGATATTCAGTCTCTAAGATACTTTTAACCCGTAATTCCATAATATATTATATCTATGTAACGGATTCATGGAGGAATATACATTGATCTATGTATACATAAAATTACGTAATAAAACAGTGTTAAAAAACAAAAATCAGCACCAAAATAATATTTATTAACTACGTATAGAAATACTATTTTTTTTAATAAATCTTCAATAAATATGTTAGTACGTAAAAATTTAGTTATTTAAAACCAATATATTGGGTGGGAAAAAAGTGTTTTCGTATTTCATAAATAAAGAGCTGCAGTATAATCTTTTTGGTTGTGCTGTTTGTATCTGGGTGATTTTAATATCATTAAATAGATGACATTTTAAAAAGGAAAAAAAAGTAAAAACGGTGTCTCGTCAATTTTTTATTGTTTTTCTTTTTACCAAAATGAATGAATCTAATGTAGAAATTCGTTACATTTTGAAGTTTTATTACAAAAAAAGGAAAAACGGGACACAAACCGCGAAAAAAAATTGCGACGAAAATAGATCAAATACAGAGTCGGTAAGAGTAGCACAAAATTGTTTAAGCGTTTTCAGTTAGGCAATTTTAATGTCAAATATGAACCTCGCTCTAGTCGATCTGTTACGGATTAAGTCAATGCCATTTTGAAAAAATTACAGGAAGATTTGTATATTAGTTCTTACGTCATAGCTGAAGAGCTGGGGGTTGACTACAAAACAGTTTTCACCCATTTAAAAAAAAGCTGGATGTACAAAAAAGCTCGATAGTTGGGCCCCGCACGAGATAACTAAATGAAATGTAATGATATCTAGTACTCATTTGCGATTCTCTATTGAAACGTAATGAAACCGAACCGTTTTTGAAAAGATTGATTACTTGTGATAAAAAACTACGACAAGAACGTGCGAAAAATATTATGGGTAAAAGGCAAGCAAGCTCCACAGACTATAGCTTAATCCGGATTGACTCGCAATAAGTTGATGCTATGTGGGACTAGTGTGATTGCAAGGGCACTATTCATTATGGGCTTTTACCGCCAGGCAAAACCATCAATTTTGCCATCAATTTTGAGAAAACCTACTGCCTATTGCCGATGAGAGTCTCAAGCAAGAAGTAGAGAAAAAAAGCCTAAATTTATGAACAGAAAGGCTGTGGTTTTTCACCATGATAACGCCAGACCACACACATCTTTAATCACTCAGCAAATATTAAGAGAGTTTGATTAGGAAGTGTTAATGCATCCACCATATAGGTCTGACCTTGCACCCTGTGATTTTCACCTGTTTCGGTCTCTTCAGAAATATTCAGGTAGTGTTGACATCAAAAGAGGACTGTCAAAACTGATTTATATTATTCATTATTATAATAACATTTGGTAGTTACTGTGCTATTATAACCAAATTGACAATGTGATATTAAACAAAAATTGCGATAAAAACTGACAAATCGTTTTAGTAGCCTTATAATAAAAGCGTATTGACCGCATAGTCTCTTATTCATAAAATTAGTGGCACAATCGTATTTTCGTCACTATCTATTTCTCTAGCATTAGTAGTATCAAATTTGTCTTTTCGTGCCTGCACTTCATTGGTCTTCATGTAAGTAGGAGTAAAAATCAAAAAGTCAAAAAGGAAATTAAACCATAAGTTTTCATTCATAACAAAACTATGCTAATATTTATTAAAAGTCGCTCATAATAAAAACATGCATTTGGATAGCAACAAATTGAAATAACGGAATGCAATCAATTTAACTACGCTGCTATAAACGAGTTCTTCCATTTCTTCGAGGACGGATGCGGGCGCGGGCGTTACTTCGATTTCCACGCGCCGTACCCGATTACGAGATCGTGAATATCGAATGTTGAAGTTCGAGGCTCTGTTTCGCGTCTTTAATGCGACGCCTCGGAGCTATTGTCCCCGGAGGCGTATACGCGCCGCGTGGCGCTACACACAAACGGCTCAGCCATTTCCAGCGCGCCTAATTAATAACATGCTTTCGCTGTTTCTGGCGTAGGACAAACGTCTCAAATCTCCATAACAAGAGGGCTACGAATTCTGCCCGGCGGTACGAGGAATTTTCACTTTTTCGGGTCCCGTATGACAGAATCGCAACAAAAACCTTAATGGTGGTGATATATTTCGAGCTATGTTCTTCTGTAGCGTTTGTCCTTGTTTGTGTACCTCTTATGATTTCATTGTTTGTGCCATCGTTTCATGATCTAATGGAAGATAATACATTCATCAGTTTCTGAGTATACGTAAATCCTTCATGATTAAAGTGCAAGAAATTTCAGCAGATATACTTTAAGTTATCTCCTATGCAATTTAATTCTTTTCTATCAAGTTTTCTATCCATAAACTCGAAAAAGTTCTATTTATGTACACAGCTAAAGCAACATTATGTGAATTTATAAAATACCAGTTCTATCTTGAAGACTTTTTTAAATGCTATCATAGAATCATCACCGCGCGAGCGACGTACGCGCTTGACCGTCTTTTTCTGAATGCGCGCGGGCGCGTCGAGATGTTTGCACGGTGACACTTCAAAAAGAGATATACCGCTTTTCGGACAAAAAGCGGCGTACGGCTGAAAGGATCTGAAACTTTCACGTGTTTAACATTTCATTAGAGGTGCGTTAACGCGACCGCCGGCCGGCTAAGTCGCCACTCCGGCGCACGTCGCCGAAGGATTAGGACCGGGGACCGGGCCGCGCCACAAGTAGCCGCCGCAGACATGACGCCGTTCCTGATCCTCGCGTTCCTCGGCGGCGTTTGCGCCGAAGGGCTGAGCGAGGATGGAGCCCTGGTGGCCGAGGGCAGGGCCAGCAAGAAATATGCACTCTTAAGTGAGTATGAGTTTCTGTTTTTTTTTTCGTTAGAAAAATCAACTTTTTAAATAATTTCATATTTCCCGATGTTTTGAAATAGGACGAGTGACGCAGCAGTGACAAATTAGTATGATTTCAAAGTTAAAAAAAAAGACTCCTTAGTAACGTCGCAGGACTTGTTCGCTTATCTGAAATCTTTTTTTTCAATCGATTGTGGCTCTTTTTCTGCAATGTCTTCATACTATAAAGAGCCAAGTACAAGTGGAACGCGCATGAAGAGGCTACGGATTACTGCTCGGTGTAGTTAAGCAACACGTTTTATATTTTACAAAACATTTTATTATTTACATTGTACAGCGCATTTTATAACCTTTACGCTTGACAACTATTTCACGTCTCCCGTGGGAATCAATAAACTTACGATTTCCGATATTTCGTATCTTCGATATCTCGTATATTTTTTGATTGCGATATTTCGTATTTCTTTCAAAATCTGAAACTAATTTCGGCAATAAAAGGAGGTGCTTTTTTTATTTCTTACTTCACAAAAGCCCATAGAGGTGGATGTAATGTTGAGCAGTGTCAGAATTTAAGCATCTGACGGGTGAGACATACCCTGCCACAACTCCTTAGTTCAAGTAAAGTGCCTTCAATATCACGCATTACGCGATGGCCCATTGCAATCGCTGAAGCACTATTTTCGAAAACAGATAGTTAAAAAAAGTGCACAAACAATCTCTATCAAGTCATTCTACTAAAAATAAATAATCAGCAAAAGCGGTATTTTGAAAGGTGTAGATGAAAATTTCTGCACTTTTGTTTATCTATTACAATTCCTGGAAACACTATAGCACATGTTGCCAACTTCACTCGTAACTCAATATTGCGCCTCATTATGTTCATCACAATCGGTTGAAACAACTATTTGAATCGTAACGTCATATAACTCGACTTTTTGACATAATATAATAATAATATATTTTTGTAAACAAGATATGACATGTTCAATATTTTTTAATTTGATATAATAACGTGGAATCCCTTAGAAAAACAAAGTCCTGCAATAGAACACACTCATTATCGGGCAGCGGCATGCTCCGGGATTTTGACCGAGACCCGCACTGAGCTTTGACTGTTTGGCTTAAAACTGGGATTTGAGCATAAAAGCTGTGGTTAATAAGTATTTTAAACTATAGAAGTTTCACAAATATAGATGGATGATTTAAGACACCGACTACTTCACGTGTTGCTCCAAAAATATCTAGCCTAATAGCGTAGAAACACCTTTTAAGACTATTAAATATTTTTCGCACATAAGATAACATATGCGAAATCTATATCTCTACTATATTTTTCCGCTCGTTGTAACTATGCCGCTTTTCAATAAAAATTAATCGTGTACAATATTCGAGAATATCGTTCCAAAAGTGTGCGAAATTATTTGACATTTCGTATACTTTTTTGGTCTACTGCTCTCGAGAATAATGCTCCTGGTCGCTAACGGCTATCGTCACCAATGCGATAACGAAATCGGCGATCAGTGGCTTAACACGCTTCCGAGACACGAGTACAGGTGATTTAATTTAAATTAAATCCAGAACTAATTTAATTTGCCTACGTTCGGTATTGAGCGACCATCGCTCGTATTTTGGTACACAGTATTTATTTACATAGAAGGTCATTGTCGCCATCTTATTTTATCTGTTATACAGCATTCACTATACAAAAATATCACGTATAATTTGAAATGTATTATTCTAAAAATTGTGTCGAAACATATTTCTTCCATTTTATTGAGTTGATTTATATATACGAAGTATATATTAATAACTATATATAAAAGAACTATACATAAATTTTGTAATAAAACACAATAAGGACAATAAATGCACGATTTATTATATTTATATTGTCTTCATTTGGAACGCAGAAAGCAATTCCCATGATCGATCTCTAGCAACACTTCAATAATATTACAGAGATTGACAACTATAAATAAAATTTTTAATCTTCATATTTATTGCTTGATATCTTTTAATCTAGAAATTTGTAAATTAAAAAAATATAGTTTTTTCTCAACCGATCCGTTGTTACATGATGCACTTGCACAATTTTCTTTCTTATTTTCCAATCGGCCACTAAAATTAACCTTCGAAATCACAATTCGTTTATTTACGCTATATGCTTTATCATAATTGAGTCTCTCAACTTTATATGGGTACCAAAATCGAACCTTTTTCGTGTAGTAGATTCGGAAAAAATAGCTGTGACAAAAGGACAGACAAGAAAATTGTCGTATATGGTTCCTTTTTCCATCGAGTGCACAGAATCCTAATTTTTTTTTAAATCAATGTATCATAATTAACATTACCAATATACGCAGGGAATTATTTTAAACGCCCGATACCATTTAATGAAATATATTTTCAATGCTACTGACCATTTGTCTATTCCTTACAACATGTATATGAATTCAATAACACAGACGTAATACAGGGTCATTTTGGTAACCGATAAAAACATTTTTTTTTAGTATACTCATACCCTTTCTCTAAACATTACACACATGATTTTCCATTTCTGAGTAATATTTATTTACCTAAACGATAAACAGCTTAGCTGAGTAGTTCTTACCTCGCTTCGTATTTAGCAACGACGTGATAACAAATGTAAAAGTACTACGATTTATTTTATAAATTTACTTTCCTCGATTTGTTTTTTAGGGTTCCGAACTAAAATGGCAAAAACGAAACTTATAGTTTTGTTTTGTCCGTCAGTCCGTCCGTCCGTTCGTATGTCACAGGCAATTTTCTCAAAAACTACAAGATATATTGATGTAATTTATAGTATGGTGTATTGTATAAGTTGCTACTTAGTTTAGTGGTTAAATAACAAAAATAAATATTTCTAGGGGGAGCACACCATACTTGTAACAGAAGCTGAAAAACATTTTTTTCAACAAACATGAACGAGTGGCTCATATTTCGACAGTTTCTCTAAAAACACTTTAAGGTCGTTCCGAAAGTTGCATAAATTGTGTGCCCCCTTCTATTTTCTAAACCGTAAATGCAAAAAATATGAAAAAATAAGATAAGGTAACGCTTAATAATTACTGTCAAATAAAATTATTTTGAACATAATCGGATATACTATTTTTGAGTTATTGCCGAGAAACTGCGCTTCTCAACAAAAGAACGTAAGTGCCATAAAGATACACTTTTACTGATGCACTTTAGTTTACACTAGTATTATAGTAATAATCAACATACCTACTTCTTTTTCTAGTTAGAGACGACTAAAGTACTTATAACTATTTTGTGCTGAAAATATGAAAAAGGTGAAACAACGCACTTTTTTGATGTATAGTGTAGTCCAATTCAAATTCAAAATATCTTTATTTCTTATGTCACAAAATAACACTTGAAATGCGTCATATTTTTTTGCGAATTTACACTTTACTGCTCGTTCGGAAGACAGTTTTTAAATGAAAAAAATCAAATCAAAATCAAAAATATCTTTATTTCGTAGGTAATGAAATTACACTTGAAATACGTCATTAATAAATTCATTTCGACATTACCACCCATTCTAAATGCTGATTCACCAAGAGAAGAATGGACAAGAAGCTCAAGGCTTGCTTTTTTTACTCGTCAATACAAAGAATTTAGTAATTTATAATTTGGTCGAAATTTAAAAATAATATTAAATAACCTGATAGGCGAGCAGCTCAATCCCAGGGGTTTTTTTCATTAAGATATTCCTACACGGTATAATAGCCCTTGCCATATAATTTTCTTTTAACGAAACGTTTAAACTCAGCAAATGGCAAATTTTGAATTTTAGCTGGGATCTTATTATAAAAGCGCACACACATCCCCTTAAATGATTTATTAACTTTACTTAGACGGGTCTTATGAGCAACAAGATCGTTCTTATGTCTAGTGTTAATGTTATGGTTGTCGCTGCTTTTTTTGGAACTATTCTATATTTCTCTTGACATATACCAGGTTTTCGTATATGCATTGTGATGCTAAAGTTAGGATTTTAATTTCCTTAAAATTTTCTTTGAGAGATGTCATTGGTCTCAAGTCATAAACAGCACGAATAGCTCGCTTTTGCAGCACGAAAATTGTGTTAATATCGGCTGCGTGATCCCATAACAAAATTCCATCGGTCATAAAGTCATAAGACTATGAAAAAAACTGAAATAAACTAGTCTTGCGGTGCTTTCATCTGTAAGTCGCAGAATTCTTTTGACTGCATATGCTGCAGGATCAAGTCTTTTCGTTCATCTCGTAATATGAGAATTCCAACATAACTTAGAATCTAAGGTGAGACCAAGAAATAGGGTCGTATCGACAATATACAGTACCTCGTTTTTGACCATGACATTAGTGTCGATCAGTTTAGAATCAGATAGAGGAATTTTTACAAGTTTTGTTTTCCTTACATTGAGTAGTAGATTATCAATACTGAACCACTCAACGACTTTAGATATGGTACTGTTTACTTCGTTAAAAGCTGGTTGATGCATATCAATATTAAAAAGTAAGGAGGTATCATCAGCAAACAATACAATCCCATGACCATTTTAACAAGATGTGGTAGATCATTTATGTACACTAAAAATATAAATGGTCCAAGAACCGAACCTGTGGTACGCCCATATTGACTGTAGATGCCGACGACCTCTACCATCAATGTCAACCCTTTGAATTCTATCACTTATATAAGACTCTAGAAGTCTAAGGGATCAACCCGTGACGCCATAATGATGTAGTTTTCTGATCAATGTGTCATGATGAACGCTGTCAAATGCCTTGGACAAATCACAGAACACACCAATCGCATCCCGTGAATCCTCCCAGGCACCAAAAATCTGCTGAATAAGCTCGACACCGGCTTCGGTTGTTGAACGACCCTTTGTGAATCCAAATTGTTTAACGTTCATAAAATTATTGTTATAAAAATATTGCAATAGTTGATTTAAAATTTTTAAAAATTTTACTGTACGTCGGTAGTATTGATATCGGTCGAAAGCTTGTAGGGTCAGATATACTACCGGATTTAAATAATGGAATTACTTTACTTTGCTTCATTAGATCCGGAAACACACACAATTGACGCATGCATTAAAAATAACGTAAAATTTATGTCTTAGGAACCCCAAAATGAGCATGATCGGACATGCTCTTGGCCATTTTTTTTATCAGGTACATTCCATTTCAATGATATATATAACTTTAACAAATTTTTTTAACTACAAACGGTTTTTTTTAATGGGCTGGCGACAAACAGACGCGCCGATGAACACGATAATAATTACCTGTCCCGGTCTCGAAGTACCCTTTTATTTTCACGTCAGAGGGCAGTTCCGTAGCGAACAAATACGAGTTCCGGCGTCTCCAAGCCTGTGCTGTCAAATAATAAACAATCAAGAGGATAAATATTGACGCGGCCGCCGCCGGCTACGTGGAGCCATTTTTCATCAGCGCGGCCAGCGGGCGACGGGCGGCGGGCGGCGGGCGGCCGGCATTCCCCCCGGGGAAGGTCCGGGCGGGGCGCGCCGCGCAATAATAAGATTATTCCATCCGCCGCGCATCCTCCGACATAAAATATCCATAAAGGGACGGGGTTCCCGTTCCGCGCGAGAAACGAAATATCGCAACAAAGGCGGGACCGCGCCCAAGAAAAGTATAACTGAATTCGAAAGTTTAGAAGGAAAGTAGATCCCGCCAGCGCGGGTCGCCCGCCCGCCCGATAATGCCTTTTATTTCGCCGCTCGCATGGGCTCCGTCGTGTTTGTTTCGGTGAGGTGTTTCTCGCATACATAAATTTCCGCGAGAAAACGCTAAATAACAAACTAGAAAACGGCGTAACAGTGTCTGTACGATATTTCCGGTAGGTAGGTAGCAAATATTATGTGTTCGAACCCGGTCATAATCATTCCAATGTCAGTCCTGATATCGTACTTGAGTCTCCCTTGGATTATTTTGTTGTAGCGTAGTCGAGGGATAAACGAGCACGCAAGCCATCAGGGAGTAGAGTAGACAGTCACCGGTGCTCGTGGACACTCGCAACCCTAGAAGATACCGGTGCAGTGCGTTACCTGCCTCTTGGATGAGAATAGGATATCTAATATAGGGAGATCGGGTTGATGAAAGGAGGAGAATGGGAGTGGTCCACCGAAAGTCTCACTCGCTAGACGAAGAGCAAAAGCGGGAGCTGCTAATTCACGTTTATATTCTGTGAGAATGTCGCAATTTATCGTTCTAGCCGGTTTATTTTTCAGCTGCAACCATGTTGACCACAGTATTGCTGGCTCTACCACAATAAATATACAAAGAAAAAAAAAACAGAATAATACTGTTACTGTTTTCCTAATATTTATACATTATTTTAAAGTGTATTTTCAGCATGTTTATTCACACTATACAGATTTGTATGAGTCAAAGTTTTCCTAAATGGTGCGTGAATGTCATTTGATATTCCTATTTCATACTAACAGTAGCGCACGGTGCCCAATTTGGTTAGTCGTTCAGTGCAATTAAGTAATTAACATTTGTTATAAATATAACGAATATTAAGCGATTGTTGTTGTACTACATTTCATTATCAAATTGCTAAAGCGTACCCTCCCACAATCTTCATTTGAAATCGCGGGGCTCGAACCACCAGCGCCCACGCCGGCACACCGCGTGTTAACAACAGATCTCCTACGCAAAGAGCGTGTGATTTGATTTGCCTTACGTTAAAAACCCATTATATGATTGGGCCTTAATCAGCAGCAGTCGACTTATATAGATATATATGTGTGTGTGTGTGTGTGTGTGTGTATATATGTTGTATTTTCCAAAGCAGTATAACTTGTTACGTGAATGCATCTAATTTTCTTTTTGATAAAAAGGCATACAGTGTTATTTTCCAGGAATTAACCTTTACACATTTTTTTTAATCCGTATAACCTTTCCGGAAATCAAAACGGCTCATCTGTCCGTCAGTCTTACTTCAAAGGCTTGTATTATTGGTACTACATTACACAGCCAGTTAAAGTTTTCTCAAAATATATGTAATCATAGAATTTTTTTGATTCATTGACGTCAAAACCTCTCTTTGAATACGAGAGACTTGGGATAAATGAAAACTTTTCTCAGAAGGAAGCAACGTCCTTACACACTTTCACTTTTATAAGTCTATTTCGAATTTGGCGCCAAGCCAGAAATATTTACATTCAAAGTGGCCAATATTCGAATCGGCAAAAAAAAAATATACTGCGCATTAGCGAAAATTGATTCCTCTTTTTTTTCAATATAGACGTATTCTTTTTTACGCCATTTCGTCCGTAAAATAATACTAGTTTTTATACTTGATTTAGAACATAAAAGCAATAGTTACAGACACAGCTCTTTTTTTACACATCTTACGGCTTACTTTGCTTAACTAACATAACACGTTAAAATGATTACTCTTTCTTTGCTTCCGTGGACCAAGTGTAATAAATCAAAGCAAAATCTTACCTGCCATGGCGGCCGTGACACTGAAACCAGCGACAACCGTGAACACATCCATTTGTAAAATAAACATGTCATCAAAAATATCGCGATGTCATTAAAAGCGTATTTTAATCCAAAAATTAATAATATAAATATACATAAAACAAACTGTATGCGACATGTAACTCCATTCAAAATATGTGATTAGTAAAACCGAATGCGTTTCCGTTTGTTGCAGCCCATCTCGCGATCGTAATAGCCGCTAAGTTCGGCCTTTTCAAGATATGCCTGGGCATCGTCGCGTTACTGGCCACGATCAAGTCGATGATAGTGATGGCTTGGCTTCTCGGTATAGCGAAATACATACCGGAAGCTTCGGGCCTTTTCAAAAATCACCAGGAGCCAATGCTAATGCCGGGCGAGCACTTAGACCACACCACGGAAAGCAGCAAGCCTAACATATTCCATTTGATCTTCAATAGGCACTGACTTGGTACGTTCTTTTCTCTCGCTTGTTTCTTTGTTTAGACACAGAACATTGATCTTTAAACGAGAAGGTGCACAGGCCCGCGCTCAAAAACGGCCGCAATGAGTGCAAAAACTGATAATTTATCACTCGTTGCATTCAGTTTAGTTTCGTTGCATCTTCCATTACGACATCGAAGAGTTTTGTCAAAAAATGAAAAAATAACTCGTAAAAAGCTATGAAAATAGATATTATTTTTTAATTTCCATAAGCAAAATTGAATTCATTTATTATACGTGCTCAATCATGTATTGTAATGAGTATTCGATAAAGTATTTTCTATTTCTTCATGTGAAGTGGCATCGAAAGCCGAGGTATGAACCGACTTATAAGAAATATACCTAAGCAACACCGGTTTCGTATTTATTGTGTTGTCACCTTATTCGGTCGCTTAACAATACAGACTCTATTCTTATATTAGTAGAGTAGCCTTTTTTTTTCATTTATTATTTTATTTGTATTTATGCAAATATAAATATTATTTCTAAAGAAAATTCGTACAATAGGTTAAACCAATTCCAAAAATAATTATGTTCATTAAATATTTTTTTTACAATTTGTGCATGAGTATTATGTGCAGTAAAAGTAAGTTAATCTTTAATAAATTGTCACTTTATTTTATTATATTAATAATAATAAAGTTCTATATTAGTATACTCTATATACTTCAGAAATTATCAAGCTCTTTATTGTATAAGTATTTTCACCTGTATTATAAAAGCAAAGATTTATATTAAGTTTATTCTCATGTGGTTAGTACTTAAGCTTTATTATTCTGAAATATATCTTATGAATGCTTTCATACATTCAACCAAAACACAATAATAACGATTTAAAATTAATTTAAACCACTCCACTGACGTCGTGTTTTAGAACAGCAACTGTAAATTGAAAAAAAATAAGACTTATTGTCTTCCAGTAACAAAATGAACATTCGTTGTTCTTTTTCCATTTAAAAAATTAATTTTATGTTATATCAATTTGGTTGACACGTCAAATGATAAATAATCTTCTTTCCATTCTTTTTCTTTGACACTATAAAGTGGTATTGTAAAGTGTAAGACAGAGACACTTTTTGACGTTGAAATAGTAAGCGACTGTGCGTCTTCCCTTTTTAACTTCCCGCTAAGAAAATTGAAAATTTTCGGGAAGTTATTGGTTTCACCCCATTTTGCAAAAATCGAGTTCTCATCAGATCTCAACGTTCTGTCTAGGAAGCTTCCCTGATCATCCCTGAAATGATGTCCGTATGTCTGTGTGGATGTGTGTATGTGAGTGTGTGTGTGTATGTGTGGATGTATGTAAACCTCTTATAACTTTTAAACGGCTTGACCTAATCGAGTCCACTAAACGGCGTTCCAAGGAGTTTCACCAAACTTAGATTTCCTGAAAGTTTGGGTTGATTTTGATCGGTAGATTTTGAGAAATTTTTAAAAAACTATGAAAAAAAAATTTTTTAAAGTGGTTTTTTCAAAATAACTTTAAAACGGCTTGACCGATCGATTTCAAATTCTAACCAGCTCTTGACCCTGTAAAAACACGTCGATTTCCGCAAACTGGGTCAAAATCAGTTGATTTGTTTGTGAGAAATCGTTGTCGAAAAAAATCGAAACAAAGCGTTTTTTTACTCAAAAAATCGCGTCAAATCCCGTATATTTTCGAGTGTTTTGAAGTCGAAAATAGCGGGAAGTTTCAGGGTTGGCCCACAGGGTTAACCTATTTTTTATACATCAATGACGCACAATGACATATTTACTATTGATTGATATTAATGAATTAATAATTACGTTTCACAAAATGTAATGATGTAATAAGAATAAGCATGAAGTGCTTACCGAATGAAAATGACATGTTTCTAAATAGATCGTATATCTATTAACTTTAGAAATATTGAAAATTAAAATGAAGAAAGAGATTTCTCAATTCACTAAGCGACATAAACCCACTTGCATTCATATTGTTTATTTTGAAAATCGTTAAACATTTGAAAAATCAATAAAAACTTTAGTGAAGGTTCTTTTTAAAACTGCCCATATGTATTTATTTAACTCTCTAAATTTCCTTTTAATAGTGTTTTTAGTATAATTATAATAATACAATTTATACGAATTAGAATTCTGAACTAACTTAAAATAAAACGTTGATAAGCCGGATCACAAAATATTGAAAATTTACCAATATAATCATGATTCACGATTGCAGTGAACCGATTTTAATTCTAGTTGGGTATTGACGGTTTCATAATGAATAATCTCCTTTTATACTGTGTTAAAGTCTATCACCTTACAAGCTGACAATAAGCACAAATTCCCCTGTATTGATAAACACAATCCCTATGAAAATATTAATGGACATATTAATTAACTAATTTGGAATCGACATCTTCATTTCACGGCTGATGCACTTCATGCGTTTAATAAAAGAAGATCCATTTTATTTAGCTAATTTACAAATTATGGGACAACGCACAAAACTCTGCCGCTGTGAAGTTAGCGACGAAAGCGTCGCTGTGGCGCATATTAGAAACGCGGGGGAGAAGAACGACGGGTCGGGGTGCGCTGAAATACGCATTGCATCAGTCGCAGGTGATTCAGAGCGGCAGAGTTTCGTGTATTGTAATGCACATACGTGGTTTTTAATTTCTTTTTTCTCTAAATTTAAATGAAATTTTTTTGAAGATTATTAAATATCGTTTTATTTAGATACATCATCTAAATCTGCACATGCACACACACACACATCCACCCTCACGCGCACTCGCCTACATACAAACAGATGCATTATGAGTACCCTTATAAACTTATTTACTAGTTGACGAGCTTTATCAGCAATTTCTCTATAATAAAATATGTATGAAATAATTTCCCTACAACATTTTCCAGGAGCGCGAGCGAACAAACTCCCTTTGTTCCTTAACGACGTTTTATAAGTAATTTAAATTGGAATTAGTCTACAAAGGAAATGTCTATAATCTCAGAAAATTTGAGTGAATCGTCAATAAATATTTCTTGGCTCTTTTATACAACTTTTTATATCATTTAAGCTAGCTAATTTATTCGAATAAGTCGTATTATATTTTCAAAATAAATTAATGTACTCAGAGCACTTTTTTTGTTTGCTATTTGATTGGAAACGTATTGAAATCGAATCGTGATGGAACTAGTTTTGAATCGTTATGCGGACAATTTCTGTTTGTGATAAGTAAATTACATATATCCACTAGAGCGACATAATTTCGATAGCAGAAAAAATGAAAATGAACTGAATTTACATGTTAGTCGATTATGCAAAGTCACAAATTCATTTAGAGGACTCTGTATGCACATGCTCAACAGAGGTTCTGTGAATATACAAGATTTATTCTTATATAAATTTAAGAATACTACTAAACAATCGCTTAGTCAAAAAGGGTATTACACAATTTCTGAATATTTAGAAGCCTAATATCCATCGGCATAAGCGGTTCGACTGCTTACCGGGCTGATCCGTTCATTAATAGTTTCGTATTTGTTTTGGCTGTGCATGAGCAAGTTATAAAAGAGCCACCCTTAAGCTTCTTGCTCGAATGAGTGGTAAAGTGTAAATACGCAAAAATTATGACGTAAATTTTAAACAATATTTTGTATAAAAACAGTTAGTAGGTAACTAATTTACATTTTTACAGAAGCTTAAAGTCTAATTTTAATTTTTTCCCAAAAATATACCGTTTACAATCTGATTTTTTTTACTAACCATTTAAAGTCGAAAATTGAGGCATAACCTTTGATTGAGTAAATTAAAAAAAAAAGTTTATTAGCATAAATATCACATAATTTTTAGTTCATTATTTCGTGATCGAAATGTTAAATCAAAACTATAAAGAAAAGCAAAATAAACAGCAAACCTGTATTTTTATGATATAAAAAAAATATCATTTTAAAATAAAAAAGAAAATTATCCCTCGTTTGTATTCCTTGGATTAAATGTGTCCTTTAAGATTAAAACTGAAATTACTATTTTAAGAAATGCGACCTTGGGAACAATCAACCTTCAAAGCTCGTAGTGTTAAACACTCTTTGTGAGTGTTAAACAAATTGCTTTTTACAAAGGTAATTTCGTTATTTCCAGCAATTTTCTGTCCCTGACAAAGGATGCTATGTCGTGGGTTATAGAAAATTGTTGGTCAAAACTAAATACTTCTGGAAAATGATTTTGTTTTGTACTTCTGATCGGTAAACCTTTACATTATCTTCGCTCAGCTGTTCAAAGGAATGTGATGTTGAAGCATATTTAAACAAAAATACCAAACAAGTGCAAATAAGACTCGCACCCTGACGGTTCCGTACAATCTTAATTACGTTTGTAGATATTTCATATATCATGAGTCTCGATGATTTTTGTTTTTTTTTTTCGATAGCGATATTGGCGAGAATTGGCCCCGCGTTTTCGGAAACTTATGTATTTTTTTTTTTATTTCAGATTGTTTTATTATTCCCCAATTTTTGTAAATCTCAATTTTTTACAACAAAAAGTTGTGTGTACGTTTGTGTATTTGTCATGTCATTTTTTAGTAACCTGAATTCCTAATTAATATACATTTTTCGTATCTAGAAAAGATTTCATTAGCTTATTAGATGTACATGCTTGTATAAATTAAGTTTTCTAGTTATTTATTTTAATATGTTTTCAAAAATATAGACAAATTAAAATTAAATTTTAATTTCTATGTTTTCTTACACTTACCCGTTTCGAGTCCTTTTTTTAACGCCAAAATATGATTGCAATTATTCCATATCAGTATCAAAAAAACATAAAAAAAAAGGTATAGAATAATCAAAACTAAGAATTTCTATTAACTCTATGCAGTTTAGGTATAAATATTTAACATAAAATGAACAATAATGACATTCGAACAAAATTACAACTTGAACGAAAACCTTTGCCCGTACATTAGAATGCTAACACGACTGAGGCAATAGCGCCAGATTAATAAAATGTCCATTATTTTTTTTTATTTTCAATTTGCAAAAATTCTTTTATCTAAAGATTTGAGACTACGGACCTCTATTCTATAATTTAAAAAAGTATATATTTTTCGTTGCACATAAATATCACGGTGTGCACTGTACGAGCTTATGTTCGCAAACCGGTGCGCTCTTATATGCTGAATATGTGACCATTCTAAACTATTTTTACTTTGGTACTCGCTTAATTTCTCCAATTAAGCACTTTATTTTGCTACTTTAACGCAAACAAACCGATCGATACACCGCCAGTCACTACTCTCGGCCAGCAGATAGTACATATGCTCCCAAGTCCTGCTGCATCTATGTTCAAAGATTCGACTCTGTCACCCTGTCCATTCGATATTGTACTCGAAAGACTGGAAATATTAAAGTAGCGGGAACAGTCTTGCTGTCAAGACGAACGACACATACAACATCAACTTCGAAACACCCCCCTGGTGTTATTGATCTCCATTTGGAGTAAGACATTAAATCTAATAGTGGCTCTTGAATGTCAAAATAGTGTGAACGGTCATCGTGCACCTACTGGTCTAGGAAATACTCGTATATTATTTGCCATCGTTAGAGCTTAGCAAAATGTGTAGATATAAAAGAATTTTTTCCATCAACATCTTGACTTTAATCGCAATGATGTAATAAATCAAGTATAAGAATTATAATGGAACACTGACACTATCTAAACTCAACGAAGTTGATTTTTTTTGATGATTTTAGGATAGAAAGTTTTTGAAAATTTTCAACAAATTTTCGAAAATTTTCTTCTCTATTCAAAATGGTAATATAATGCATGAAAAAGTACTTCATGCGCGATTTCATTCAAGAATATGTGCAAAACACGTATATACAACCTCGTTTATTTATTATATTATTCATTTATATATATATTTTACTATTACCAAAAAGCATTAATTGTGATAATATTTGTCCACAGTACGCCTGGCCTTCGCTCTGGCAACCAAGCTGGTAGTGCTCAAGATGATTTACGGTGCTATATTCTACGTACTCCTGCAGAAGACCTGGCAGTTCATGTTGTGGTTCATAAAGTTCTTGAAGGAGAAGCACGAGAAAGCTCCCACTTACCACATCGAAAACTCGCCCTATCCCGGATCTCACGATGACCACGGACCTTACCCTGATTCCTTCCCACCACATTCCTACGGCCCACCTGGTTACCATTACGAGAATAATATGTACGATGCTGACGGATCGTATGCAGTTAAAACGTAGTTCTAATAGCAATCTTTTTTTAATCTTCTATTGTATTTAGTTTAAGCCGCGCCTAGCCATCATTTTGTTGTAGTGCCCAGCCAACGGCTTCCGTAATGGCAAAATTTCTATGTCCTGGATTTATGTTCTGGATTTAGTTTATTTACGGTGAATTGCACTAAAAAATAAACACACTAATTTGCAAATTCATCATAAAATTTGATAGCTAATGTATGGATAATCTTACGGTAATCTTACGGTAAACGTAAGATTACCGTAAGATTCGAAAGATTTTGCTTTTTTGCTTTTTTTTGCACAACACGATGTAAACCCAATTACACAACGTTGGCTCTTTCCTCCACTCCTACTCCTGCATTCGCTTTCATGGCATTACATTATTTTTATACTAACCACAGCCGACTAAAATTAACAAACGATCAAAGCACAAATTGACAACGTCGCACAAGTTTTAATATGCTGAGGTTTTTCAAAACTAAAATAATTTTGGAGATTTCTGTGACGTTGCCAATTCGTTCGTTTGTGGTCTTTAATCCTTAACCGACTGTGTAGCAAGTAATTGAACACGACATGTTGAATACAATAACGTCAACGATAAGAAATATTTTTCTAATACAAACGTAAATCATTATTCTGTAAAGGGATATTATATTTAATTTTATTTTCGCCATTTTTGTTGAAAATTTGTTTAAGCAAATGACATACTTAAGTTATTATGAGTATAAAATAAGTAAACGCAGACGTATGTTGTTCTGGTCTCATACATCAAAGTTAATTATTGTCGAAGCTCTAGAGAAGCGGTTCTTATAACTTACGTTGTGTTTTAAGTTAAATTATATTACCTGATCTGACTTGAAACTGTAAGAACCATTTCTTTACAGATGTTTAGAAACTAGTTTAAGCATAAGTGTTAGAAGAAATTATTAATTTTAGTAGTGTTACTCAATTTTCTGCTTGTAGTAAGTTATTTATTAAAATTTGCTGAATATTATCCAATGTTTTAATTATCACTTATTTTTAACAAAGAAGAAGCTCTCAATTAGGACTCTATTATTTAAGTTGTTACCTCAGAGCTCTGTTATTTATTTACAGATATTCATATATATACATATACAAAAGCGTCTGTGTATGCATGTATTTTTCACCATCTTTTGTTCGCGGCTCCGCCCGCGCGTAGACACAGTATGAATTCCTTCATCTTGTATATCGCGCCATTACAAAATCAAGATTGCGATATATATCCCGTTTTCGACTCCTTTCGACCCTAGTCTCGTTCTCAATTTCGGTACCGGTGTAGCTTTCGATTCTGGACCTGGCCCGTGAGAAAAGGTATGTAACATATATGTATATAGTATATGTGATTATACATAAAAAAATGTTTTGGATAGGATTTGCCTAAAATCCTTTATTAGTTTGTCCCTTCCAAACTTCGGACTTTCCTACATTCCAAAAATAATAATTATGCCAAAATTAGTCAATCGAGTCCTATAGTTTCGGAGATCTCATGATGAGTCAGTCAGTCAGTGGTATTTCGCTCATATATATAGAGAGAAGCATTTGAAAGGTTGCACGTTTGTCCCATTAAAAATCTCTAAGTTGCGGTAACTGTATCTGTCTCACGTTTGCATTTTGTCAAAAAAACGATTTTAGGTATTGTTTAATTAACTACACATACTTCAATTTTTATAAGCACCAATCAATGTTCACGGCTCTTCACCAATAAAGAAAAAAAATTTAATTGCACTAATAGCCCGTACTCGATTTCATCCGCTATATATATCGGGTCATCCGTTCATGCAGTTGGAGTGACAAAGATGATTGACAACACGTATATAAGCGAACGTGCTTTATAAAATTTATTAAATAAATATTTTTTTAAATAAAATTATTGAATAATAATCAATGTATCTGAACATAATTATCGATTGAACGACAAGTATCCAACGACTTTTCCTGGTAGTTAAGAATTACAAGTAGAAACACCGATTGATATGCGTTTATCAATATTTATGTAAATGAAACTCTATGGCCCTGCAGGATACAGAAAGAAACAGAAAGGAACAGAAAGAAGATAGTAACACACACACCTAATATATGGGTAAAATAATGTTCTCCGGTAAACGCGGTAACTTAGAAAAATTACTGTACCTTAGGTTCTATATTTTGAAATGAAAATATATATTAGAATTTTTTTTTTCCATAAAAATACTTAAGCATTAACGCTTTTATAAATTCACTTAGTTCACACGCCATAGAAGTGAATCTCTCAGAAAAATAAACTCAGGGATATGAAGCGAATGCAGTATCAAGAGTGGAATAAATATGCGGTTTATTTTCCATTTTATTTCCTTTTTTCTGTTGATACTCAAGCCGCTTCAGGTTACTTAGAAAATGTTTTACTAAGATGATAAAAATATTCCCAAATACTATACGCATGAACAATATACAACGTCGGGTATGACACCTTTACTCTCGGCTTCATAATACTCAAGGGCACACAAGCACACATATTACAACGCTTGGTAGACAAGAATGGGGAGGCTACGCAACACCGCACAAATAAGATAATAGGAAACATTCTAAATCTATATTCTATTAAGTTCTCTCGTAGGCTAAATCCTATAGATGTGTACGTTTATCTTTTTTTAATGTCGCTTTTTGCTGCATCTAATTTCAAATCACAACAGTGCTAAAGATGTTTTCACTTCAAAAATCTTAAGCTCTTTTTTTATTCTCAAAACTAAAACTTAATTTTTGTTTTCAGTTTGGATTGCAAAGAAGATACTTTAATTGATATACAACTATTCAAAGCATATAAGTCTTCTGTTGGGCATTTACGAATTTTATTGCAGGCATGTGTGCAGGTATAAGCCCACGCGTAATTTTTTTTTTTCTATACATCATATGCAAAAACACTGGAGCTATCTCGTATTTTAAGCAAGATGCACCAAGCGACCAACAATAGATCGCCATTCCTATAGCCTTTATTCTAAGATATGGAGCCTACCTTAAGCCTGTTTACGATCTGGTTTTTAACTCTGGTTGAAACCTGACACAGACACAGTCCTGGTTCTGGTTTCGATATTTATTTTCAATTCACTTCAATTCCAATTTTACTCTTGGCTTGGGTCCTAGTGCTGTTCTTGATTACCGTCCCAGTCGCATCCACAGTTCTTTCCCTACGATTCCACTTCAGGGTCAGTTCTCGGTTCCGTGATTATATTAAACTATAGTGACAACTAAATATAATTAATTTGTGCCAGATTTGTTTGCCACCTCATTGCAGTAACTCAATCTCTTTTCAGAATTATAAGAGTTCAGAATCGCAATCTAATTGAAAATTGTGTATTTTTTGGAAATATTTCCTGCTATCAATTTATAATTTTAATTTTGAATAATCAATCTAAATAAACAAATGAGAAAATAAGTATTGCTTACAGTTGTGTATTGTTTTAAGCTAATATTAATAATAAAATATTATCAGCATTTTAGAAGCAGCATCAGAAAAAGAACTAGTAACAGATTCAAGTTCTAGATTGAATGGATTTTAACGGTGTAGGAATTAATTTTATTTTCGCTTTGGAAGAAACGTCGACCAAAAGCTTGCTAGTGCTGTCTGAGCATTATTTAAGTAAAACGAAAAGTTCTAAGTGAAATTAAACGGTCTATTTGCGATTCGTTCGCCGGCAACGCCGGTGCACAGAGCCTCTGTAAGCCATATTTAAGGCATCAAGCGACTTGTGCATTTTCTCAATTGCGCCATTCAAAGTACAGTCTCTGCAATTACTCTTGATAATTGAAAATTGAATAGTCCTAAGGTTTTATTATAGGTAAGTTCACTTTATCTTTAACGGAATAGCACAACATATAATTGGTTATTACATTGTTATGTTCACTAAGTGCCGCTTAGTATAAACCGAGAATAAGACTGATTCTGTAAGTGAATTTTAAACAAATTGTCATATTTAATTTATAAACGGTATTGCGAAATTGATTAACTATTATGTCATAAAGGAAAAATACGTTAGATCCTCAAAAATCCTATGCAGATCACATTAGTGACATATTACAAAATTACCAAATATTGAGCACCCGAAAGCGACGAGCTTGCATGAAAAGATCGATCGATGTCAGCAAAGCAAGAGAGATATGCAAAGATCGTACAATGTGAAAGTCCATAGTCTCCGTTCACCCTTCTAAGAAACAGGAATGAGTTTATAATATTACTTAGAACAACATTGAACATTGTAGACATTCGATCCCATCCTTGTTTCCTGGGAGGACGTCTGATCCATTAAAATCTAGATTACCGCAACTCAAAAAAACAATTACAGTGTGTAAAAATGATCTTTTAAAAAAAAATCTTGTTCTATAAACAGGCTGAACTAATCAGATTTGCATTATATTTGTGAATTCCATGTAAAATTAAATTTTATCACGCAAGATTCCTTTCATCGTGTGATGCCATTTGTAATGCGAACGGCATCTCAGTTCGCCACCTATCTGCTACTTTCACTGCTACTTACAATTCATTGTTGAATCTATTAGGTACTAGTACTTGTACCTCTTAGGCACAAGTACTTTAAAAAAAACTAAAGTAAGTAGTAATAAATAAATACATTTATCAAACATAATAAAAAGTTTCTAGCATTTGTTTTTTTTATTTTTATTTATTACTATTTAAAACAGAAACAGTGTTTCTATTGTACCACCCAATAGAAACGAGAATTATCAAATTTGAACTTCAACATAAAGTTTTTATAAAAATATATATTTAAGTAGATACACCGATGTATTGAAGCATTATTTGATGACTCGTGAAGCTTTTCTTTCGATTATCGTTATCAGTAATAATATTATTTATAAAAATCATATAATATAATAGGAACTGAACATAAAAAATGTACTTAAAGCAATAAATATTAAAATAACACAATCATTATCATATAGCGTTTAGATAACAGTAGGAACTCGTAAAAGTAGAAGAAAATTATATAAGTTTTATGACAAAAGGACTTGAGTTTTGCTAAATACGTAAAAAAATACTTTTCATTTTTTAAACATGTCTGCATTACAGCTAAAGTCAAGGATGTAAATAATAAACATACAAAAACTACTTGAAATGTCATAAATAACGAGACTGAGAGAATAAAAACCAAGTTATTGACTTTAAACTTAAGTTAAATAAGGATTGAATAATGACATAGAGGTTGACTAAGGGCTTCAAAATGTTCTGTACTGTCATTTCTGTCTTGGCCACTAGGTCTCTCAATTCATCTCTCGCTCTTGCCGAATCATTACTGAAAGAAACTATTCCTATCTGTAGTGTTAATTTAGAATTTAAGTATTTGAGTTCTAAAGAGGTTATGAAAACATTTGAATCGTTAGACATATAGAGGACTGCTGACCTTCTTGTTATTTTTATTATGATTTTTAATTCCATTACAGATTGAATTGCGCGGCACTTGGCATGTATCCTTAATAAATGTCTATATGAAGACGTATTTCCCGATTTAATGAAAGAAAGTAAAGTAATTTAATTAGAGCTGGTAGTGCATCAAATCCCAACAAATAGGAACGTATCTAGACTACCAACACTTACTACAGACAAATCTAATTTTTTTCTTAAATTATCTTGAATTAATTGTTAGAACAGTAAATCAATGTCTAATAAATAGTTCGGTTTTATTCGGAGTCACGTAACGATCATTGCTGGCGTCGAGCTTATATAACGCAATTTTGGAGCCTAGGAGATTTCGCGAGATGCAATTGGCGTATTTTACGTTCTCTCCAATGTATTGGATTAAGTTTATCATAAAAGCCTAATCAGGACACTACGTCACAATGGAGTAAGATGCCGAGTACTTGGTTTTCTGAAATCGTATTTGATTACCAGAGTTAAGAGAGTTGTTGTCAGTGGTATGAGATCACTTGCATCTGTAGTCCAAATGAGTATACCACAGGGATCAATTCTTGGTACCTTTCTCTTTGTAGTTTATATAAATGACTTACCTAGTCTTAATAAAGATGTTCATCACATAGTACTGTTTGCGGATGACATCACTTTCTTATTCAAAAGTAGAAGACAACTTATTATGATGTGAACAATGCTGTGTCTAAAGTAGAGAAATGATTTATTGCAAATAATCTACTTCATAATGAAATGGAAACAAATTATTTTAAAATTCTCATTTCCAAAAGTAAAATACGGTTCTGGAACTATTTCAAAAGGTAACGAAGAATTTAAGTTTGTTTATGCTACTGTATTCCTGGAAATTACTCTTGATAACAGGCTTTAATGGGGTCCTCATATCAGTGAGTTGACAAAAAGGTTTATCTTTGCAGCCTGTGCAGTCAAAAAAATACGAAATTATCACACATAAAAACTGCTAGATTATTTAATTTTGGCTCTTTCCATAGCTTGATATCATATGGCATCTTGCTGAGGAGACATGCCGCGAATATTCATAGAATTTTTGTGCTTCAGAAGCGGCAGAATCATGTTCAATGGGGTCCCTATGGATAAACAAGATTTACCCTTATATAAATTTAAAAATATTCTTAAGCAATCACGCAGTAAAAAAGGGTATTACACCATTTCTGAATATTTAGAAGACAAATATTGATCGGCAAAACCAGTTCGACTTCTTGCGGATGTGTTACTTTACATTATAAATTTATATGTAATTGATTGTATAACATAATGTATTTAAAATTGAAAAGAGCTGTCTTCAAGTTTTTTACTAGGTCTTCTTGAGGAAAATCTGTCTTCCAAACGAGTGGTAAAGTGGAAATAGGCAAAAAGTATGACATACTCCAAGTGTTGTTTTATAATCTATGAAATAAAAGTATTTAAAATTTTAATTGAACTAAAATATCCAAATTTATATTTTACAAATCAATAGATTAAAGTTTTATGTATTCTTTGTTAAGAAATAAAATAAATCTGAAATACTTTATAAAGATAGAAAGTCTTGAATATTTTCGATGTTAGTAATGCAAAAGCAATATTCGTTGTAGTATAATATTGTCATCTAATGTGTAGAATAGTACAATAGCATATTCTTGAATCACATGTACAAACGGCACGAGCTGTTCGTCAGCGTATACCGGAGAATTAGGTGAAATTGCAGTTTCACGGTAAAACCGAGCGACGCCTGCATTTTGGCCGTTGGTCGACATCGGTAACGTATCCGAATAAAACCACTTGACGCAAAATGGTTCAACCCAAAAGTACTTCTTAAATAATAACCTAATTTTCTAATTAGATGTTTATAAATGTCTGTAAATTGTTGTTTCAAATAATCTAGTTAGTATATTTATTCTTCCTAAAATCGTCTTTCGATGGTAAGTAACGGTGTCATATTGGATAGATATATATGTATATTTAACAAACATACGTACATGAAAATATGTTTGGAAAATTGTTTATCAAAACGAAAAAATAATTTTCCAGTCCAATATCTTAACTCAAATTTAAAATAAATTAAGTCAAATTTGGTCAAAAAAGTTTTTTCATATTTCATAAAGAAAAAGTTGCAGCAAAATGTCTTTGGTTGTGCTGTTTGTATCTGGCTAGTGTCAACACAATTAAATAGATGACATTTTAAAAAAAGAAAAATAAAAAGTAAAAATGGTGTCCTATGATTTTTCTTTTGTTTTTGTACCCACCAATATAAATGAATCTAACGTTGCAATTCGATACATTTTGAAGTCTTATCTATAAAAAATGAAAAATGCGACGTTAGTCGCAAAAAAAATTGTAAGGGGCATAATTAAGTGTTGGCAAAGAGTAGCATAAAACTGGTTCAAGCGCTTTCAGTCCGGTAATTTTGATGTCAAAAATGAACCACGCTCTGATCACCTGTTACAGATAAAATCGATACCATTTAGGAATAATTAGAGCAAGATTGACGTATTAGCTCCTACGACCTAGCTGAAGAGCTGGAAATTGACCACAAAACAGTTTCAACCCGTTTTATAAAAACTGGATATACAAAAAAGGTCGATACTTGGGTCCCACACGAGCTCACTGAAAGAAATCTAATGAATCGTGTGCTCATTTGTGATTCTCTATTAAAATTTAATGAAACAAGTTTTGTTTTTGAAAAAAATTACCACTTGTAATGAAAAATGGATTACGTACGACTAGAACGTAAGAAAAAGATTATGGCCAAAAGGCAATCAAGTTCAACAGACTGTAGCGAAAATCGGATTAAGAATTAACAAATAAAAAGCAATAAGTTGATACAATGTGTATGGTGGGATTGGAAGGGCATTATTCGTTATGAACTTTTACCAAGGAGCAAAACAATCAATTCGGATCTCTACTGCCAGCAGTTGATAAAACTTAAGCAAGGAGTACAGAAAAAATGGCAAAAATTGATCAACAGAAAGAGTTTGGTTTTTCACCATGATAACGCCAGATCACACACGTTTTTAAGCATTCAATAAATAATGATAAAGTTTGATTGGAATGTTTTAATTAATCACCATATCATCCTGACCTTGCACCCTCTGATTTTCACCTGAGTTGGTCGGTTTCTTCAGAATCCTTTAGATGGTATTAATCTAACGTCAAGAAAAAACTGTCAAAACTACTTGTCACTTGTTTTTGAATAGAAGTCCCAAAATTTCTAAATCAATGATATTATTTCGCTACCTACAAAACAGCAACATGTATTAGAAGAAAATGACACACATGTATTATAAATAAATGTAAATAAAATACGATAAACAATTATCTTCAAATTGTATATGAAATACAAAAAGGTTTTTACCCAACCTCGTATTTTCTCATTTTCTCACAAGGCAAGTACATGTTCTCTATGCTAAGTTTTCTTTCAGATTCTAAGTCAACGAAGCAACGTTTTGGACTTTAATTTAATTAAGAGACTCAGAGTATCAGGACTTGCTAATTTAATGTCTAAAGAATGTTCCTACGTACTTTGAGTGACCTTGAATTTAAAATGAAACCCGGTACTTAATCGACTTTCAATTGATTTCATCATCGCATCATCGTCGTTCATCATCGTCTCAGCAGTATGCCTTTAGGTGTTAATAAATTTATTTACATTTGCGTTTTTGATGGTAAATATGTTTTTGTAAAGTTCCGTACATCCGAATGAAAAAAGTGTGTGTATTAGTGTACACACGTAAGAAGTGAAAATTCTTTATGACATCATTTTTCGAAAAATGATTTACTATTTACAACTTCACAGAAATTGGTTGAATAAAGCTAAATTAGATAAAGTTTATGCAAAAGGCTTTTATTATCATAGACATGGATACAAAAATAATACAATTATTTCACCTTTCTGCTACTAAGATTATAGCATTTCATTAATTATAATAGAATTATTACTATTATTGTTATCGTTATTATATATTTTTGTAATTAATGGCTTAACTCACTGATATTTACAATCAAAAACTAAGGTTAACCTGAAATAACCTTAAAAAAAATAAATACCGTAATCACACCCACGTGTTGAATGTATTAGAAAAAAGGTTTAATTACTTCTGTTAGAAATCCACTGGAATTAGAATAAATATCTTTTATTCTTTTTGCCAATATATAAATTTTTTTTCGCTAATCAATTAATTGAAATATTATTTTTCACGTCACTACTGAGTTTTAGAAATAGAAATGTTCAGTTTGATGTAGGGGACTTGGTAATGGTATATGTACCTAGAAGGGTGATAGGTAAAACTTTTCAATTAATGCGATGTTATAAAGGGCCATATAGAATTGTAGGAAAATTATCGAACGTTACATATAAAATCGAGTCACTGAATAAAAGGATGTGAGATATAGTTCATGGATGTCGGTTGAAAAGGTTTCAACTTAAATAATAGGAAAGTGTAATATATACAAACTGTAAATAGATCTAGGGTGTTGACAAAAAGTATGTGACAGGTGGCCTTAGTAACAATTATGTTTATGCCACGACGACATTAATAACATTGAATAAATATGGCGCGTAACGGAAAAATGTTACCCAGAAATAAAGATGGCGCGTAACAGATAAAGATAGCGCGTAACAGAAAAACGTTACATTGCTATAAAATTTCTCCCATACGCCGATAAAAAAGTTTCACTTCAAAAACCTTGTGTCTTCAAAAATTATTGTGTCTGTCTATATCTATTTGATTGTCACAACCTATTTTCACTGAATGCACTAAAAGTTAAAAAATTGTAATTGTTTTATTTACTAAGGTATGTTAATTTATTGAAAAAATTGTGTGTGTGTATTAGTGTAAACACGTAAAAAGTGAAACTTCTTTATGGCATCATATTTCGAAAAACTATCCACTAGTTACAACTTTACAGAAATTCGTTAAATAAAGCTAAATTAAATAAAGTTTGAGCAAAAAAAAACATTTTGTATTAAATTAACGCTATTTTATTATCATAAGCATGCATACAAGTAATATAATTATTTCACCTTATTATTGCTATTAAGATTATTATAGTATTTCATTAATTATGATAGAATTATTATTATCATTGTTATCGTTATTATATATTTTTGTAATTAATGGCTTATATTAACTAAAATATGAATTATATGGTTTACATTCCACGGAATTTAGTGACCTAGTAAAAACTCCATCAATTGTAGTGCCGGATCTTGTTGTTAATGTTTGAGGACTGTTTTTCATAGATAAATTCTATATATCATAAAAGTTAGTTTTATATAATATAAGTGCTAGTTTTAATGAAATTATTTTACCGATACTTACAATCAAAAACTGAGGTCAACCTGAAATAACTAAATGCCTATCACTTTATTATTGAAATATTATTTTTCACATCACTACGGAGTTTTATAAATAAATAAGGCGCGTAACAGAAAAATGTGACTTAGAAATAAATATGGCGCGTAACAGAAAAACGTGACGACGGAAATTTCTCTCAAACGTCATTAAGAAGTTTCACAGAATCCTCTCCAAGCTAGTCCGACTCGCACTTTACCCATTCTTTATATGTTCTCACACAGAGTAAATAGGTTCTTTAATAATGTGCAAATAATAGACGCCGAATCGTAAACGCGACGAAAAAGTTTTTCCTCCTGCTTACAACTAAAGCTTACCCCTATCCTTTGTGCGTAAATACATTATCCGGTGTTACCTCCGAAACTGACGCTCGCGTTTCTCACTAGAAAATCGACGAATAAGGAGAGAGGATTTCATTCTACACGCGATGGCGTTTCGCTTCAATAAATATATAGCTTATAGGTTTGTTGACAGTTATTTGATAGTTGTCGATAGTTGTAGATGATTGATAGATAATTGATAGCCATAGCACTGTTGATTCTCTTTGGAAACATAATTTTAAAGACCCCGATATTGCTGTGGGAATGCTCAAAATATGTTGGAACTGCACGTTGAGGTGATTACTCCGGTTTGGTGAGAAGACACTTAGTATCCCGTTGTGGAATCTTAATAGAAAATCAGTATTCACGGGGTCTCGGCCTGTTACCCGTTGGCGCGGAGCCCAGTCTCGGCTGTCAAGGCGGGTTAATTTATTTAGAAATGACTGAGAACCGAGCGCCGTTATTAGATTGGACAGCGCATTAATCTGTAAAATGTCTGCTTTTGTCTTCGGCGCTTGTTCACTTTGTAACGTCTAGTGCTGTGTCCCGACTAAATGTGAAATGATAAGATTCTGAATTTTTATTTCCAAAGCTTTATTGTCGGATAGTACCTGAGCAACAGAGCTTCGCTTTGGATCTTTCGAGTTTGCTATGAAAATAGAATATCCTTTTATGATAAAAGTTCCTTATATTTATTTGCATACAACTTAATGCCCAAAATTTACTCATATATTTTATGTATGTAGTGCCGCCTGTAGTCTATCTCATTTGTTGTTGAGTAACAATGACACAGCAATAATGTAATTATTTTAAAATCCTGCTAATACTGCCAAATGAAGCAACGTTAGAAACATTTTTTTATCTTTTTTTTAAGGAATGTCTGTTATATAAATGTAAGCGAACCTTTGTCTAAATACAGACTGTAGCAAATCTGTAATTATGGGAGCTCCAATCCCACCTCGCGACATTTTGTAAAATCACTCTGTGATATATCGTCGTGGATGCGCTGCACAAACAAATGTAATGCAAGTTTATCTCTTGAAACATGATAACAGAGCAGATTGGAGCTTGAACTCGCGCCAAATTGATCCTGGTCAGGATGGCTAAATTGTTATAGTTATTTATTTAAACGATACATACGACACGTCTCTGCATAGAAGAAAGAGCTTTATTGTATTCAAAGCAGGTTTCGTGATTTCTTTGTACACAGCTGTTGTTCTTTAACTTACTATTTCAATTCAACAACGAATAAAACTCTAAATAGTCCGTTATATTAAGTAAATCGATGATTGTATATTTTACACACTGATCAAGTTATATACAAAATATTAGTAAATGGAGTCATTTCTATCTTTGTCTTGTTGTTCGCAGATCTATTTCGAAGAGTGTCACTGTCATGTCAGAGTAGCATAAAATAATGATATCTAGTTATGTTTTTTTTTTTTTGCTGAAGATTTTACTCTACATACCACTAAGTACCATGCAAATAGGCGCGGTTCAATATTTAAATTGCGACACCGTAATCGCTATAGAAATGTATTTTCGAAAATTACTTGAGAAGCAACGAAAACGTTGATAATTATATCGTGCGTTGTATTTAGAAATCTATGTCTGTTAAATATAAGTCATCCAGGTAATAAAAATGTAATAGAGATTCCATATTCCAGATTCCATTTTTTAATACATACACAGGTTTGATTTTGAGTCCAAAATTTCATTCTAAAATTTCCACACTTATTTATATTGTAATAGTTGGAATATTTTCGACTCCATAACATTTTATGTACTACTAGCTTTCCTCCCGCAGCTTCGCTCACATGGAGATAGACTATATTTCCTTTAGGAATAGATTTTGCCATTGATTCAAATCTCGGACCGATTTTGACACTGAACCTGATTACAATTCCGGTCACGCTGTTGATTCTAGTCCCGATTTCATAATCCAGTTCGATTCTGGTCACACTTTCGATTTCGGTCCCGAACTCAACTCTCGATTCTGCTTCCTGTCTTGATTTCAATTTAGCTTCCGCTACCAGTAACTTAGACGAAGGTGGGACAAAATCTTGTGTCAAAATATAATACAGGTTATATTACACGGGAACAATGCTGATTTCTATGAATGAAAGAATCTTTAAAATCGATGTTAGGGACAAATACATCCATATAAACTTGCATATATATAAACAAAATGTTTTGTTAAAATTTCAAAACAATCGACAAAGAACTTTTGGAAATTTACAATTTTGAACAAACGAACATTAGATTTGTATATATACTAGCTGGCCTGGCAAATGTTGTTCTACACTTTCTTGTAGATGACTTACCCCCGTATAGTTAATGCCCGCAGCTGCACCAGCATGGACATTTTTTTTTTTGTATAAATCGATGCCAATTTTAATCCGGATATCACTTTCGATTCCAATTCCACCCATATTCGATCCCACACTCGTTTTCAACCCTAGTCCCGTTCTTAATTTCGGTCTCGGTCTCGCTTTTGATTCTGATCTTGGCCCTGTTCTCGATTCTTCTCTCCATCTCGCTTTCAATTCCGAATCCACTCATAATTCCGTTGCCGCTCCTTGTCCTTAATTTCGTCTCGATCTAATCCCGATTCCGATTTTGCTCCCGATCTTGAATACGGGTCCACTTTTCATTAGATTACATTAAATTATCCAATTTTTAAGAGTTTTTTTCATGCAAGAACTCTAAAAATATTGCGATAAAGTGTACCCTAAAAGTGGCTTAGTAAGCTCCTCTACTTTCCGATGAAAGTCGTATTGTAATCGACTTAGCCGTTCCGGAAATACCCCAGATGAATATACAGACGGAGAGATACAAAAGGTATTATTTTTTTTTATACAGACCTTGTCCTGACAAGTAGGAACACAACAAAAACGAATCAACCAAATTGGTTGAGCCGTTCTCAAGTGATGCTCTGCCATTCATATGGCAATTGATTTTCATTTATACAGATAAATTTAACCAAATTCATAGATCGACTAATTTCCTTTACCTCGTAAACAAAAAATAAAAACAGTTCAGTCTTGATTCGCACAACAATACACTAACAACACTTTATTCACAGTTATCGATTTCATCTTATTAGGAAATAGCGAGCTTTTCACTTGATGTGTTTTCATTGGTGTAAAAAACCTAAAGGTGCAGTTTTCATACAGCGATCACCTCGAGTAGACGTTATGCGCTATAACAGATTGAAAACATCTTATATCTAAAATATTATAAATAAATTGTACATTAAAATCAACTCGGTTTGCTTGACAAGTTCTACGTAGCTAGATTCGTACGGCAATGTACTGCATTTTTTTGCGTTATGAATATATTATCGAATAAGTATTGGCGCATACATTAATAATACCATCGTTGGTGTTAAATACTTTTATCGAGTACTCATCGAACTTGAAATCGAATACCCTTTTTTAACAAACATTTGCTTAATAATTATTTTTAATTTGTTTAAGAGTAGATTTCGTACACTTTCAGGGATCTTACTAAACATGTGGCCTCTTTGTGCACATAAATAAATTCGTAACTTTATGCAGTCGATTAAAATGCAAAAACACAGTATATTTTATTTTTTTTTATAATAAAATGATGTTTACCTCTCATTATTTTTCTCAAACATTTCTATATTTTATTTTACCTGTATTAAATTTTCATACATAAATTGAGATGCCAGAGTCAAGATCCCAATTTCCTTAAACTTAGTTCTAATAGATACACTACGGCCCAGCCTGTAAATAGCCCAAGCAGTCCGCTTATGCAGCACAAAACTTCTATCAGCACAAGATCTGCCGCATGTCTTGTATCACATCGAGCTATTAAACCAGCCAAAAAAGACCAATCTGGCGGTTCGGATATCTTACAAATTTCTCATCTTCTTAACTGCATATGCAGCAGAGCTGTCTTTTCGCCAACATACTGACATATGGACCCCATTGAATTCTATAATTCACGGTAACTCCTAAGAATACAGTAGCATCAACAAATTCTAATTTTTCGTTACGTAATAGAATGGTGCCGAATCTATGTTTTACATTAAGAAGTGAAAATTTAACACATTTTGTTTTTTTCATGTTGAAAAGGAGGATGTTTACAGTAAACCATTTTTCTATTTTTGATATAGCTATATTCACATTCTCATAGGCGATTTGTTGGTTTTTGGCTTTAAATACAGATGAAGTGTTATCTGCAACAGTACAATCTCATGAATATCCCCACCAATACTGAGTAAGTTGTTTATATAAAGGAAAAAAGAAATGGACAAAAAAATGACTCTTGTGGTACCCGCATACAAACCACAGATCCTGAGGATCTTATACCGTCAATATGAACCGTTTGAAACCTGTTACTTAAATACTTAATCAGAAGGCTGAGTGCGAACCCCGTAACTCCACAATGACATAAGTTCCCAATCAGAATGTCGTGATGTACACAATAAAATACCTTGAACAGATCACAAAACACTTCACCATGTCTCGTAAATCCTCCTAGGATTCAAAAATTTGTTGAAAAAGTTAACGATTTTAGAGTGTAAAGTGACTCGATTGTAGAGTGACCTGGAGTAAAACCGGACTGTTTTCTGGACATAAATTTTTTACTACAAAAATGTGATAGCACTTGGTTTAAAATCAATTGTTCAAAGATTTCGCTAAATGTCAGTAATATGGATATAGGCTTAAAGTTGTACCGCTGTTTAATTTAATTTAGTACCGCCTTTAAATGTAGGATTTTTCTTTGTTCTATCACATCAGGAAACACGCCATTATTCAGACGTCTATGATACATAAATAACATATTATTTTTTGATATTCATATGATAAAGAAAGATTCAGTATTCATTAATGTATCCGGTTTAGTTACTTAAAAAAGGTGATTTTGGTCAATCTCTCATGACTATATCGACACATCAATATATACTGTAAACTCTATACAGACCATATCAATTCGTGCTCCTATCTATTTCAATATTTATACATTTTATACTTCTACTAACATATGGTTGAAATTTGAGTGCCCTGAACTAAGTACATTTTTACGTAAGTACGGTGGACGGCGACAGAAATCTTTCTCCGTGTCAATAGTTAACGATACAAAAACCCAAACTTATCTCCAAATGGAAAAACACCGAAAATAACTTATAAAGTTTTCTCTGGTCCCATTTTAAGCGGTGAGTTACTACCTCACTTCCGCTGCGCTTCAGCAACTCGCGTAGAACTTTTTCAGTTGTTGAAAACAACTTAAATCAATGTAACGGTTGGAGATTTCAGCGCTAAACGTAGTCGGTTGGCAGGCTGGGTCCGGTCGACTCGGTGATGTAATACTAACGAATTGTAAGCCTTTTTGGTTTTTAGACCAATTCTGTAAATTGAATACGACTCAGTCAATACTGATGCGATATAAAAATTATGTCAGGGTGAGAAGTGGCCGCGCGTCTTCAATGTACGATTATGACTTCACAACGAAATCTACTGAGTCGTTCCAAACTTACAGAATTGGTCTACTGCTTTCAAGATTGATTCGGTGAGTTTTTGACTATAATGCTTGTTTTCATGTAAAAGCATTTTTGGTTTTTTACAACCCACATAACATTGCTTCACAGTGCAGATATGATTTTCCTTAAAAAGAACAATTTTAAGCGATACCGATTCAAAACATATTTGGGATTGTTCACGTCTTGAAGCTACTGTGAACTTTTTCCGATACAAATAAGTGATTATTTACATAATAATATGCACATGGGTACTGAATGGTCTAAAAATCGGAAACAGTACTCGCAACTCCAGCTAATGACAAGGTTGATCGCGTTCAATTGTGACTATAAAGTAGGAACAACATCGATTTGATCCCAATGATAACTTTTTTTACAGTTTTTTCGAGGGGTAAGAAAGCACGTGCGCCACCAAAGAGTAGGTACAGTCACCAATAGAAACTCACAAACCCATAGGAGTCACCAGAGTATTGCCGGCTTCTTAGGTAGGAATAGAATATCTGATGGAGGAGGAAGTGGACCACACTAACTCTTACTCACTGAACGAAATGCAACAATGAAACGTATTACTTTACCTCTGTATTTTTTGATAGTGTGGTATTTCACCGGTAGGGCCAGTACGATTTCGTACTGCAGCCAAGTTGGCCGTGATTACCATTTCATTACCATTATACATGCTATTACTTTCAGTATAATCGCAGTTCAATGATATTATAATGGAAGAAGTATATTAATATCTATCATTATAATACAATGTTTAATAATTATTTATTTAATACTGTCCTTTATTCATTACGAACGTTGCCTTGTTAGTTTTATTTCAAAAATTGTTCGAAATCAAAGTAAATAATTTAAGATTTTATGCAACCATTTCTAAGAGTTCAGTGACATGCTTTCATTCGTATAATTGTGGAATTCAATAATAGCAATGGTCAAATCATAAATTATTTTAAGCATACAATTATGATTTCTTTTCTTCGTTTTTTCACAGAATTGCATCAACGCTATAACCCCATAAGGGGTTGAATTCTCCCGTTAAGAGACTTATTTTTTACATAGTCACTAGAGAATATTGTTGACTTAATAAGCCTGACTTAAATTAATTAGCAAATTGTAGTCAAGCTTCGCGTTGAGTCACCGCACTAATGGTTTCTCTTATGGGTGTTGTAAAGTCAATATGTAGTAACCACGACCATAATGAAAAATCACTGGAAAACTTTAACAACTTTCTGCTTAAAAACCATAATCTCCTAGAAGAAAGACTTAAATATTCATACGTTCAAGAAGCACCTCTGCACTTCTCCCATGCAGCATTGCACTGAATTCCTGATAATGGGTACTGGTGCTGACCACGGGTAAATGGGCATAATACCCCGATAAACGCTGTAGAAACAAAAATGTTGCGCGTAAGCACTATTAAGCTGCTACCGTCAGTTTTCGTGAATACATCAAATTTTAGAACGACGCACTTGATCGAGTTTGACGGTAATAGGTAGCGCACGATCAAATTTTAACTCACTTCGCCCAAATGTTGCCCAAAGATATATTGTTTGACGATGTTTTCCTTTTGCAATTTCTTTTTCAAACTGTATTGACAACACCATTCTGTATTAATAGTGAGTTCCTGTTATTTTTTTCCTCGAATGAGCTTGAATTCACACCGTTTTCTCACTTTCGGGCGTACCTCTTTTTCAATTTTAATTTCCAAAACTTCATCTTTTATCTCACAAAATATCTACAGTGAGTCGATAGCCACCGAATGACACCAAAACCAATTCTATACATCCGTCCGTCCCGAAGCTGTAAATCAAACCAACTTTACGTGCTGCAGGTTTTAGAATTTTTCGTCAGTCTTTGTTCTTTTGGTTACGTCATTATTTCAAGAGCACGCATGCATGACTCTTACTATTCTAAAACGAACATTACGATCCTTATTTCAGCTTACGGCTACCAATTACAGTTTTCGAGAAATCGCTGTGTTCACAATTATTATGTCGCTCGAATTTCTAGCGTGCACCTTCTTTCTGAAAAAGAAGATCTTCGTGTATTGTACGTATGTATGGTACGACCACGGACCATCGCAGATCCCATTAGGTGGAGCGACGACCTAGCAAAAAGCCTGAACCATATGAAGCGAACGTTTCATTCACTCTAGGAGATCTAGAAACGCGGTTATGACCGCAAGCCTCTGCTCAATAGCAGCGTATTACAAACGGCTAATAATGCCTCGCTTTGGGTTCGTTAATTTTATTCTCGTCTGATATAGAAAAAAATATATATAATAGGCCAGTGTTTTATTACTAAAATACTTCTTTTGAATTGCAACTTATATGAAATTCTTTAAAAATCTCTTTTCTGCCCCAGGATGGTCTCTCTTGTAATCTAAATATCAAATCTTCCTCCAGTGTCTGCGGGCTAATGAAGGTTTTGAATGTTATCTTTCCAATGACAGCGTATTGTAAGCTTTCCTTCAAACCTTCAGAATTTCAACTTGCTTAAAATTTGATCCTTAACGTAACTTTTTTTTCAAATTATGAAAGGAAGAATCACTGTGTTAGTGTTGTTTTTAATTACAATTGATATTTTCATAAATAACTCATAAAAAGTGTAGCTATGAGAATGAACATAAGTATGGGCACACTGCTATAGAACGAAAAAAAATAGTGCCAGTTTTAATTTTGTTTTTGATTTTACTGTAAGACAATGTAACATGTAACTATATATTAAATATAGGTATTTAGAAGCCAACATACCTTTCTTTAACGTTGTTAGTGAATTTTTGAAGTTTTAGATTAACATTTTAGCAGTTTTATGAATGTAAAGCCAGTATTTCAATGCATACGTAATAATCATTTTTTATTTTTCTCTAATATGCCACTTACATAAACAATATTTAAAAAATAATCACTAAATTTGAAAATGGAACTCTTTGGATATAAAATATAGTTAGTTTCATCTGTCATTTTTATTTTATTAGTTAGTTCTCTAGTTCTCGGGACAAAAATTCCCTGAACGAAAACGTCTAAGCCGGTAGCGTATGTGTGTTCATTAGTAATTTTCGACCTGCACACGTTATTAACATCGGAAGCCGTCCATCTGCACCGCGTTAGTTCCGCGGAGGAATCTATAAAAGAATGGATTTTCGAGGTTCCAGTTATTGCACACGCAAATCAGTTATGCTGAACAGATGAAAACGAATTCAGAATTGATATCGGAAATAGAATAAATTGGCTTTTAAGCAATACCAATTTGATTTTTAAACTCGTCAACAAACGAGAAATACGTAAATTAAATATAGTTAATATCGTAAATGACAATTCCATATGTAAATTTCATGACCGCATTACTTATACGTGGTACAGCATTATTCGAAACTTCTGCATATCAAAACAAGGCAACTCCAACAAACCAAACAAATTATAATTATTTAACTTTATAGTCTTCGTCAGATATAAAATGTAAATGAATACAAAAAGTCTGGTGTATTTATATACATAATATATAATATATAATCTGTAAGAGTTATATTTTTCTCGCTATTCTTCAAAAATTGTTCATTACAAAAAGATTTCCTGATACATAATCTGTAACTTTTTTAATCCCAACGAGTTTTCAAATATTCATTACTCATTTTTTATATATGTTTAAATTTTTTTCATTTAAACTTTTCTAATCCTATACAATGTAATATATTTTTAAACAATTTTTTTTAAATCTCATGGAAACAATTTTTAAAAATCATATTTAATACTCTAAATTTATGTTTATTAAAAATTTGCCTCATTGATTTTTTTATTTTACAATTGTATACCTACGACAATTTTAGCTCTTTATTTTTTTGAAGTCATTTTTCTTATTCTTTATTTATTTCTTTTACTTTTTATTATATATAATTTTAAAATGATATACTATCGTATATATTACAATAAAACTCTTTGTTTTAAATACTGCTGTAATGTCCTAAATATTCGCACACAAGTTCTGAGTGTTCCGTCCAAACTTAATTGCAGATTCTACATGAATGAAATATTTAATACATTTTAATTGTGTATGATTCATGTCTATTTTTTAATATCAATATGCCGAGAGTCATAATGTTTTTTTTTTCCTAATAATAAAGTAATTTTCCATTATTTTTTAATGTTCTATTTTCGTAACAGGAATTTAAAAATTGTTCAACCTTACATCAAACATCACAGTCGATACTCCAACTGCAAATACTAGTTTTTTATCCAAAAAAAAATATGTTTATACAACTTTTTATCAAATTCAATGATTTTAAGTCAACGAAAAGTATCCTATAGGTTTTCATGAGATGAATTTGCGAGTATCAAAATATAAATCAAAATGGCTATATCTTTTGATTACATTGTCTTAGAAGTTAGGATTTTTTACACTCCTAAAGAATTGTACACTCTAATTTTATAAATGTTAATTTCAATTTGATATCTCTATTCGATTCTGAGAAAAAAAGTTTTGACTGACGGATAAACAAACATATAGACGGGCTAACACACTGGTAACACACAGACAATAAAGTGATCTTATGAGCATTCAGTATTTTTCTTTTTTGAGATACCGAACTGTAAAATTAGCAATTTGAACACACTTTATTAAGATACCCATCCAAACAATATTTAACATGCCTTGCCACAGAACCAACCTTGGTTTCCATCAACCAATTTCAAGCATCTGGTGTGATCATTATGAATTTAATATGTAAAATTCTCAGACTGATATTTTTCACGACTTGTCTAACAGTGTCTGAAACTTATTGCTTGAAACTCTTTATAATAAACAGACATGTCAGAAAGTTTTTCATATAATTTAGTTTTAGATTTATTGTTTAATGCTTGACATTATGATGTACGCGTTAGTTTTTATTTATGATGAATGACATGTAAACTTGTAATTGGCATGTATGCATGCCTGTTAAACACTACAATATTTTAATATTGTAGTGTTTAATATTCGTACATATATTTCTGTAAGTTCTACTGTTTTGCGTTGGCGTAGCTATAAATAACTAAACAAACATTAGTGTATTCTGACTTAACCGTTTTCACGTCAAAAGAATTGCCAACAAAAATAGCCCTAAATTCATTTCACTGTAACGGCTACCAAAATATTTCAAGCACCCGGATAATTTCTATTAATACAGCGTAGAATAGTTGGAATCCATCAAAAGATTCTGGCAGTCGCGAGCCGAAATATCGGAGCGATTTTTCAGCGGGAACAAATAACGAAGACAAACGGCCGACTTAGCCGGCGAGCGCGTGCCCATACCCAGCCACTGTGATTGCTTTTCCGTGACCAGTAGTAATACTGGACTGTTAATGTTTAACAGAATATTGACAATGTAAATAAATCATCGAAGCATTTTGCACTAATTATTGCCGAAGGCTCTGCTCGCGTGGACGTACAATAAATGCTTTCATATTTTATGCTGAACATTTTTTTCAATCATGAACCCGATCCTGGCCCTATTCTTCATTTCAATTCCAGTTCGGTCCGTTCCGATTCCGATCTACTTCTACATTTCAATTTTCACCCCCCTGATGACTTCGATCCTGGTTCCACTTTCGATTTCAATTTTGGTCTCGCTCTTGATTCTATTCTCAGTCTCACTCTTGACCTCGTTCCTCGTCCCACTTTAAATTCCAATTCTGATTTCACTACAAAGTTCAATCCCAGTCTCGCTTTCGATTGAGATCCCAATCTCCCTCTGAATTCGCATTCCAACTCACCAAAATATTATTTATTTGAAATATTCACTTAATTAAATATTTACTGTAGTCATACATCAAGTATAAAATATAGCCACTTGAAATATTATTCTATTACATACAGCATTCATGACTACGTTGATCGCTCACGTATGGAATGATTACTTCATTGTTTATGAACGTAATTTGCTATGAGCCCTGAAACATAAAATTATCTATCACTTTCTATTAGTATTTTAAATCTCAAAACATGAACATGAAGATATATGTTTGTCACCGGTGAGTGCTGAAACTACTAAAAGCATTATAATTAAAATTAATACGTAGAACAAAATATAACTCATTAATATTACTCAGAGATAGAGAGTTTTCTTTGAAAAGAAGCAAAATTTAGAAGCGATTTAATAATTTCATTAATTATCTCTACACAAATAAAGTATTTTAAAATGTTTCTTTTTAGCGAATTTTCGAAAGAACGCTTTTTAATAAAAAGCGCCTTATTTACGACTAAAATGTATTCTTTAAAAAATATTTTTAACATAACATATTGATATATATTTAAATAACTTGAGATATTATTTGTTTATTCTGATTATGGAATAGAAGTTCTTAATTCTTGTTATCTCGCTTGTATTTCTTTTTTCTTTTTGAACATTCCTACAGTACTCCGATTTTTTACAGTGTGGCATTGGAATGCACATAGCCTACTTAAAAGCCTCAATCTATTTTTATCTTATTGTTCATAACTCATAATGTGTTTCTCGTAAGAAAATAAAAAAAATAAGTATTGCAATCATAAATAGTGCGTACAACAGAAAACATTGACATAAAATTTAATAGTAATTCCCGCTCTCGGTCGTTCGGCATGCTCATTTATTTCTTTTGCTTCAAGGAAACGTAGTTTTTTTTCTGGCTTAAAGGAGATATGCAGCCACAGTTGTAAATCTTCGCATGCGTGTTTCTACCTTCGTGTTAACAAAAAATATTCGTATGTTTTGAGTTCAGAATCAGAAAAATATTTAATATTCTAGTGCTACAACGAAAATTATTATTTATATGAACGTTATAATTAATTTGTTCTATTTCATAACATTGATTAGAAACCGATGACGAAATTCTAGAAATTCGAGGCGATCAACGTATTAAATAACGAATTAAGAATGTTCTTTTATTACCTAAAAAAACACTTTTTTTTTTAATTATAATAATAACTTTAAAAAAAAGGTAAATGCGTCGCAATCCCGCCTTCAATGTCATATTTTTTCTAGCAGTAGCAATAAATAATACTAACTTGAACTTATAAATCAGACCAACAAATAATTTCATGTAATTATAGAAGCTTACAGGCGTATATTACTTACATATATTGTTAACATCTAAAATACACTACATACATTTGTATAAAGTCGCTTTCTGAATCAAACTCCACCATAATACTACGGCTTTATCCATTAATAAATTTCCAATTTTATATGCATAATATGTACATTTTTTTTTTATTTTGCAGAAACGTCGAAGTGCAATAATGAATTCTCATTTATGCGGTTTCTTTAAGAATAGTATCAATAGAAAAGTTAAGACAAAATTCACATGATGACGGTATCGCTCTCAAATTAAATACTTAACTAAATGCCCGAATGTAAGCACAGCAGTATAGACGTCTATCCCGCATGCTACAACGCTAAGCTTTTATCCGGAGATTAAATAAGTAAATCACAGTGCACGGAGTTGCATACACTTATATAGGTTTGGCGCCAAGCCCGCACCACGCCGGCCACAGTTTGCCCTGGTGAACGATTTCGTTGCTCTGTGATATCACATCCTACACGAAAAAAAATATTTGGAAAATTGTCAAAAGAGAAAATGGGAATAGAAGATTGAAAGCAGAAGTGTGAGGAGAAAGTAGATAGGAAATACAACCACAGAGTGTTTTAAGAAGATTTTGGCGAGTTAGTGCCTTCTTGGACATGACAATTTTAGTGCTGGGCTGGTCTCTTTACTGAACGTGGTCGAGTTAGGATCGGAAATCTTCGGTTTCTGCCTCGTGATCCTTTCAAAGTCAACTGACGAGAATATTAGAGCGGTCAAGAAAATTATTCAACTGTAACTGGAGTCTAAGCCACGCCTATTTGTTCACAGGTGTCGACCTTACACAGCCCTGAATGACGGTACTCTCGGTCACGCAGCTACTGTTCGTTTCTTTTTTCTCTCTAGGCTATCTACATTTTAATTAATTTGCAATTTTTGACATTTTAATAATGTTACTAGTTGTACTTATGTCGTCGTCGAAAAAAGAAACGCGAGCGACATAACATGAATTAAAAACTTCTATTCCATAATCAGAATAAACAAATAATATCTCAAGTTATTTAAATTTATATCGATATGTTATATTAAATTTAAAGAATACATGTGAGTCGTAAATAAGGCGCCTTTTTTTATAAAAAAGCGTTCTTTCGAAAATTCGCTAAAAAGAAACGTTTCACAATACTTTCTCTATTTTTATGGAGATAATTATTGAAATTAATAATCGCATCTAAAATTTGCTTTTTTTTTTTAAAGAAAACTCTCAATCTCTGCGTAATGTTTATGAGTAATATTTTGTTGATACGTATTCAGTTTAATTATAATGGTTTTAGTAGTTTCAGCATTCACCGGTGACAAACATATATCTTCATGTTCATGTTTTGAGATTTAAAATACTAATAGAAAGTGATAGATAATTTTATGTTTCAGGGCTCATAGCAAATTACGTTCATAAACAATGAAGTAATCATCCCATACGTGAGCGATCAACGTAGTTATGAATGCTGTATGTAATAGAATAATATTTCAAGCGGCTATATTTTATACTTGATGTATGACTACAGTAAATATTTAATTAAGTGAATATTTCAAATAAATAATATTTTGGTGAGTTGGAAGTTTGGCGAATTCAGAGGGAGATTGGAATCTCAATCGAAAGCGAGACTGGAATTGAACTTTGTTGTGAAATCAGAATTGGGATTTAAAGTGGGACAGGGACGAGGTTAAGAGTGCAACTAGGTTAGTTCGGCCGTAGGAGGCCGAACTAACCTAGTTGTCACAGTCGAGTTTTACTTCATTAAATTTGATAATTATGACGGTTTTTGAATTTATGAAGTTTGCATTGACGACTACGTTCAGGATATCCTGGTTATTAAGATTTTTTTTGTAGATAGCTCCATTTTTACCTCATAAAATCGCACTTTCAAATATGACGTAAAAATTGTTATAAAATATAGAACTATTTAAATTTATAACGCCTATCGAGAGATACACATGCTAATTTCACTAACTTAAGCTGGATTTTGTTTTCCTTTTGCTTTCAATATTAGCCCAATGACAGTGTGCCTACCAGGGTCAAGATCAGAGAGAATTTATACTTTGAACATTTATCTAAAAACATTTTTGTAATAAAACATATAAATATATGCCTTCAAATTGAAAAATGAACTAAACTTGTATCTGTACGACGGTGAAAGTTCATATGAACTTTCAAAAATAAATACAAGTACAAGTAAAGACGTATGGCACCATGAAACAATAATTTAGTAACTCCTGTAGCATCATACTGAAATGGCGTCTAATACGCCGGCGTGAGTTGAAATCACATATATTTTAAAAGACCTCGAAAAGGTGAACCATTCATTTTTTTACCGCGCGACAAAATATCACTTACATTCAAAATAGGACCCTTTATCGCAGATATTTCAGGCTTTATAGAAATTTACCGTCCCGGCCTGCGTCCCCTGAAAGCCGACTTTAACTTAGCGCTGTTCACGATCCACGCTATGCGAGCATAAGGCATTGAGTTCGTTCGGGATTAGGTAGTACCGAAAAGGTTTGGTTTAGTTGAAACTTAGGTATGTTAGCATAAAACTATTATATACTAACGAGCCATTCTGATGTATAATTAATCGGGAGCGCGCCTGTTGCTAGTTTTAGCACCGTTTACACCTTGGTAAATGTGACCGTCTACTTTTCCTGATAATGTGATGGTTTAACACGAAACGTAGTTAAAAATGCTATCTAATTAATTGGTAATTAAGATATATATATATATATGATTAACATTTGCCACTACATGGTCGATATCTGTCGATCCTCTCGAAACAATATTCAATTTTTTGGATGAGGATTCGTAGTGCATGCGCAGATTCGAGGGTCAGCTGTGAGTTGCATGCTGCATGTTATTACACATCGCCGGCAAGCATCCAATCATAAATTTCCGCAAAATAACAACGTGTACTATAGAAGATCAATTTGGCCAGCCATTAAACATGAGGTGAAATTGCTTACAAATCATTATCATATGCTGAGATGCCTGCGTTTTATAAAAAAGCTTTGGTAGATGACTTTCTCTTTACACTTCCTTTTAGTTAGTTACTTATCTTTCCTTTTGAATTTCCCGACCACTTCTGGGGAATAAATCGATTGGTTTCTGAACTTAATCCAAATTAAACCACATGTTCTAATCTTAGGTGGATATTGACTGATTAAAGGTCTGGGTGCTGCGGTTGTGCGGAAATTAAACATATCATTTACACATCGCTTTTAATAATACGCTACACTAGTCAATTATTGATAATAATTGTAACGCCAACCGTTATTATTGTCGCATATTGGTTGTACGTGCATACAACCAACTATCAATATATGACAATAAAAATCACGTTAAAAAGTTTAAAACACTGTAATCAGTGTTTTTAAATAACAAAACTCAAACAGCACGTTTAGCTATGACCCCGGATTTTATCGCGACATTGGTCTCAGCAGTCGCATTGATATCCCCCAATCCGAATCGCACCAGCGTGAAGAGCTTTAATGTGCATTCTTCTCGTAGTTTGTGCATTAGAATTGGGTGGTAAGATATAATCTTAAAAACGAAATCCTAATTCTTTTTGCAATGTTAATTTATAAATAACTCCCCAAATGTCGTATGTCTCCGAAAATAATAGCAGCATTATATGTAACAGTGCACAACTCAGAGTCAATAGTTGATCGTAATATCAGTTTAAACCACAGAACCAAGGTGCAAGAATTGATCAACTATTTCATAATTTCTAAAATATCACAAAATTACGAACTGCACCTGAACGCTGACGTTAGACATTCCGTTTAACTTACCATGAGAAAATCACTATTGTTTGCCTGTTTTTCATTTGGATATTGTAGCAATCAAAGTTGTCATTAAAATTTGTCTAAATCTGTAAGATAAACCATTTGATAGAACCTTGAAATGATTTGACTGATTGTAACATTATAATAAATCCACCATTCATAAATAATATTTCTATTTTTTTTCAAGACATTAATTCAACGTGCCCTCAAAAGTTAATTCTTGCTTATTCAAAAACATACGGTAAATACATTGATGTATAAAAAAGATTTCTTTTTTTATACATCTATGGGTAAATATTAAACATTCCGAAATATTTAATTGTTTAAATATTATATTATGTTGTTGTTATAACTAATTAAAAAGCTTCGAACAATCGTCTACGTAAATAACGAACGAAGTAGATTTAACCCAGTAGCCCAGTCATGAAGGCCCCGAGGGTGGGGACGAGCTCACCTGTAAACACAAACTGGACGAAAGTTAAAATTAGCTCACGACCCGCCGTTAGTTAAAGTTAGTTACCGCCACCGTAACTCTATCTCGGGTGTCACGTCGTTGTTTACACGGCTGTATGAAATTGTGAAGATATTATCTTTGTTTATTTTTACTGAAATTTATCGCTGAGGAGCCTGCGCATGTGCACACGATCCTATGGGGAGGTCGATCTTGTGGATATTGCATAGGTCATTTATAGAAAAAAAAAAACATGAACAATGTTTTTTCGTTCTATTCATAGTACAGAATGTAGCTAACTATTAGAAAACAAAATTATAGGAATGTTGTGAATATCCTTTTCAAACCTTCGAGGTAACTTTGATACCTTAGTTTTTTTCTGTTGGGAATAGAACGCGGTGTGATCTAATTATGACCATGTATAGAGTGAATAAATAAAGTTCAAATCGCTATAGGTATCCAATTAATTAGATAAGCTGTTCCAACCACGGAAATTCTTTAAAAACAATAGCGTAATAGCATGGAATTAACTTTCAGAATACCACACAGTTTTGTTTCAAGGGCCCCATTCTATCAGTTAGATACAACAATCATTTCTTGTTCCATGGATAACAGATAATATCCCAATCCATCCCGAGTGGACAGCCAAGAATGGAAGGAAAGCTTTGAAGCCTTGTAAAGGAAAGCAAGCCTCGTAAACTTAAATGTACGGAAATATAAAGAACTTTTCAAAGCATTTGCCCTACATTCTATATAGAAATTCCACTCTATACATTTTTATAATTATTTTCTTGAAGTCTGAACAGTTTGTATGTCGGACTAAATTTATAAATTCCTGTAGAAACCGTAGAACATTACAATGGAACGAAGATTTTGGATCATCGCTTACACAATAATTTATTAAACCACTGAAAATATTTGAAAAGACACATTGCTTCTATCGGGCGTCTCCCAACACCATTTTTTTTATGATTTTAGTTGGACATAGTCTTACAGTTCTTGAAGGCGCATTCGTTGTGATTTTTATTTGCTTATTTAATATGAGATATCAATGGTGGAAAACTGGAATTATTTTTAATAATGTCTTTGTTTTTGTAAAAGCAATCTTGGCTTCTCCATCAAGATCAAGTATTACGATTAAGAAAACTTTATTTTTGCTAAAAATTTTGGCAAAACAAGGAACATGGAATATTCTAAATGGATACAGGGTTTTTGGTGTTCAGTTAAGAACCACAAACTTTGCAAAATCAGCACTTACTTATGTATGACTTAAAAACGAATCGGTATAGTAACTTCTAATGTACAATATAAATTTTAATAGAGTAAAAGAAAATATATATCGCACGCGCACGCCCCCAAAAAGGTTTCGCACCGGCAACATCGATGTATTATCAATTCTAATTTTGCCTACAATATACCCGAATTTAGAAGGTAACAATTTCATGAAATCGTATATACCTATTGACGGATGGCCGTCCTGGAGGTCAATGAACAGATGAGTGCCATTGGTTACTTCTATTTTAGTCAGTACATATAGGCATATTACTTAACTCTCAATATATCAACAGACGTGGATAAAAATCAAATAAAAATTTATGAATTCGCCAAGCGAATAATAGCGAATAATAAGCGAATAATAGAGACACGTTTACGAATTTTATGTTTTTCTTAACCAAGAAAACATGGTTAAGAAAAACCATGAATTGAATTGACTTGACACCAAACTCAATTCAACCGAATTGAGTTTGGTGTCAGGTCCGAAAATTCTTATATGATGAAAACTTGCGACTGATTCAGTCTCAAATTGGTTCATATTTGGTTCAAGTATTCTTTTAAGATGGTTATAGCATAATCATATTAGCCGAAAACCAGTGGAAAACTCGAATATGATAACGCCAGAACAAACATTTTACAGTTAAAAGGTAGTTATTTCAATTTTGTTTTCGATTTTGGCCAATTAATATCCAGGCTATCCAGGCATCCCTTTTTTATCTCTAAATGCTTTTTTTGAGCGATATATCCTAGATCTTATTTCAATTCGTCTCGTGTTATAACAATGGGGTTTCTTTTCATAAATTAGCATTGACGTATTGAACAACTTTCAGTTTTTCGATCGTATAGAGATACAAATGAAACTAGCTTCTAAAATCTTGGCGTGCTCGATAAAGTGCGACAGTACTTCAAGCCGGACTATCACCTTTGAATTTATAAGGCACAGGTCTGTTTACATTTACATTACAAAGCATCGTTCACATAGCCGGAATTTGCATTAGTGAATAGCATTCTAAAGTTTTAACGTACGGTAAGACAGGAATGATATACCATCAACGATAATCTCAATAAACTTTCTTGAAGACCCCCTTGGTCCTCAAAAAAAGATCGCACTATTTAAAAAACCAGCAAAGCACTAGTGACTCGTCCGAGATTGCGAGTGTCGATGGGCGACGGTAGTCGCCGTCACGGTGTAATTTATTAATTAAGTAGCCACTCAATTTCTGTTCGCCCGTTTGCTTGTTTACGCCTTAAAAATTGTATAGAAGAAAAACTTTTTTGTGTCTTTTGCATTGTCAAAAATCATGTCATGCGTACGTGTACAAATATTTATCCAACCAAACTTTTTCTCTGTCCAAACTCACAAATCAATGCACAACATTATATTTATATAAATTTCTCCATCCGATACCGGAAACGGTGTTCGGGAGGCGAACGTAACGTAATAATTAAGGCATATCATTATTTATGGAGGAGACGGATAAGGACTCACGTGGCGGTAAGTGGCTTCGTTTGAGGTAAAACGCATCCCGCTCCGAAAGGAGATACAATAAGTTCTTGTGTCATGGACTGCCTTTGTTCGAGATCTGAGATTAGGCAGAGCGAGCTCGTACGTTGTAAAAGGATAATCCAGCGGAAATCCTGCCGCTATCCCGTACGCCGCGTACGCTGATGTTACGTAATATGTAATTTTATTTTGAAATGGAGAACGTACCGAATGTGTTTTCCCTCTGAGTGTGTCTGTAAGTTGTTTATGAGATTTCTTCGCGTCGCCAATTTTATAGTAGGAATATTTATGCTTAGTGTTATCGACTAATAATAGAAATATAGAATTTTATGTAAATTAGATCGAAACACGTACTTACCCTGCTTTCTACCCTTGAAAGCAGATATTTACATTTACAAGATTCTAACACTTGTGTTCATCCTATTACATACGTAAGAAACAGAAAAAGACCCAAGCCATACTATATCAGTGGTTGGTAAATTTCACTCTTGGTTGCCAAGAGTGAAACTTTGACGCATGCTCCTAGTATGCGTCAAAGTATTGGCCACTAAAAATTCTATACTTTTACTTACAAAAACGCATTACAACCTCACCTACAGGTTATATTCCAATGGCGAACACAGAATACACTAATAGAGTTAATGGAAGAGCAAAGCGATACCAATCACATTCTTGTTTTTTCATTCCTTGCCAAAGCCATACAAGGTGATTTATGTCAGCCTTCACTTTTACATATGCAAAGGATGAAAAATTACTGGCTCGTGTTAAAAAAAAGAAAGGTGGTACATTTTTCATCAAAGTCGACTTAGCATGGTCTACCATCTTACAGTACTAGTGCTTTCAACAATAAACCGTGACCTTCTAAATTATGATACATCTATCGATGCGTTTCCTACAGTTTAAAAACTGTTTGTCTCGAAAATTACGGACTATCTGCTTCGGTACTTATGGAGAACACTCTATGGCTTAGCTGGTTCAAGCTATTGGCTGAAGCGTGTATCCGCAATCTTCTTCTTTATATACCTTTTTTTTTATTCAGGTAAAAATTGGAAGTCTACAGAACAATGCTTTTGATTCGGTGAAGAGCTCTTAAAAACAGAAAGTAAATTAATTTTAAACAAGAAGCTTGTTTTATGTAGCGTATTTTCTAAATGATGTCAAACCAAATCATTCAAAATCTATAGAAATTGATGAAATCGTTTTCGATAAAATTGTTAGCAAATACCCATTTGTGGGTACTTTTATAAATGCACGCGCGTTCCATTGCGCAGAGAAAAAAATTGTTTCTTATTTAATTAATAATTCATTAAGTTACGTTACACAGCACAAATTCATTAAAACAAACGCTTGTTTTCGCCTGGCTGTAAAGAAATTAAGGCTGAGTAATAATTAGCAGTCTGAATCATTCAAGTTCTTTAGATATTTTTTTTTTGAAATGGGTTATATTTTTTCATAATAATATCTTGGTAATGAAGATAATTAACGAAATTTTAATTAGAAACCCTTGGAGGATTTAATAAGCAGCTTATCAGAAACGTATCCCCCTAACAGTAACTAGCTTCAACCCGCGGCACTGATCGCGTAAACACGAAATTAATTCTCTCTGGTTCATCCGCGATTCCGATTCAGGTGTTGTTCCCAATACCAATTCCAACACTAGTAATGATTCTTATCCCAATTTAATCCTCGACTCCAATTCCGGTTCTACGGTATACAAAATATTTGCGCTTATACAGAATCAACATTGAAATATTAGCTTTTATATTTTATTTTATATAGGAATATCCATTACTTTATCGGTACATTTTCCTTACAAACTGCGTCAAACTTCATTATCGATCCGAACGTAACGCGAGCGCCAAGCACTAGTGCAGTCGAATAGGCAACAATTAAATTCTATGGAAGCTCGTTAATTGCGACGAGATCTGTAAATGTAAATCGGACTCCTTGAATCGGCGACTCGATTCCGCGTTCAGTACTCTGTCGACCGATAGAATAGTAATACCGGTATCAATTTCCTTTGTGAGCTGTCTGTACACGCGTATTGATCTGATTTAGACATCAGAATATTATACATATTATAGAGAAAATTTATTATTATCACTGCACATATCAATACAATTAACGAGTTATATTAAAAAAATGGCAATGAAATGTTTACCTTTCGAATCTATTTTTTGTTATCGCCCGTGTGCTTCTCTGAACGTTTTTTTGGGTTATCATAACAGATTAAAAGGAAAATTGTAAGTAATTTGTGAAAATCAAAAAAGTAATCAGTCTAGGGTGATCTACAAACAATTTTGCGATCACTATCAAAGTTCCATAACGATACATTCTGTAGTTTTTAACTGATGTCAGGACAAAGAAAAAGTTATTTTCATTGTGCATATAGAGGTCGATAATCCAAATGAATTATAATTAGCGATATACAAATAACAAACACACACGTGAGCAATATATCTCGAAACGTCCGCGAGCCGGCATGGTCACAAAGCGCCGTCGTGTCTGTTATCTGTTCGCCGATTGGACTATCAACGTTTTGCGGGCTTTCAACTTCACAATAAGCTTTTTGTCGGCCGAACTTTTCTTTGTTAATAGCCGACGCCACTTACGTTTGCCAGGAGCGCCGCTTCTGAGTCCCCGCCCAGCGACGCAGCTGCGGATTTTCATCTTTGTGACTTTCGTAAAAAAAAAAGATATTTTATTCTACGGCGCGTTGAGTACAGCAAACGACTTAACGTAGGCGGTATAAGTGATTCCATTATCTTTTACCTTTTTCGCAAGTCTGCAGCCGTCGAAGAGAAAAAGTAAGAAGTTAGCGGCGGGAGAAATTTTTGCCACTTCTCAAAGATATCATTGGAATTGTTGACAAGAATAGAAATCCCTGTGCTTTGGCAACGTTCCACTTATTATTTTTTATCTATATATTCTTCTTTTTTACGCATAGAAGCATATATCACATATATCAAGTGTTTACATCGCGGCGTGTCATAGACAAATTCGGATCAATTAAAAGCATCGGTTTTACAGAAGTGCTATCAAAAAGCTAAACATATATTGACATAGCATAATGCTAAAAGCATAAAAGAAAAGCTACAAGAAGACTAAAAATTAATAGAAAAATACATAATCTAACTGCTTTCCAGATTATGATATGCGTTCTAATTAATGACTTTGACGACATTTAAAAATACAGGAAGGTCACAAACATTTCTTTACACATATCGACTTTGGACATTTAAAAATAAATTAATTTAGTGAATAACACAATCTATTTTATACCACAAGCGTTGTGTATTAATAAATGATCACATGGACACAATTAAAACATTTATTTTTTATTATCGCATCACATTTATTCACTATCGATTTAATTTTATTAAAATGGACAGCACTATAAAGATCAAGTTTTATTTCTGTTTTGTATGAAGTAATTAACGATCCATCCGACAAAATAACAAAGCTTATAATAGAAACTCCAGAACAGGAACAAATATATGATCTTCAGCGCGACGCACTTCGAGTAAGCCACGAACAACAGGGTACCTGAAAACAACACGAAATGCATTTCAACAGAAAGGAAGCCGGTCGTAATCCCGTGAAACTCGTCCGCTACGAAGTTATCCCCCCCTCACGTAACCACTTGGTTATGCGAGTTTTAATGAACACATGAAATAATTAGAACGATGCGGCTTCGCATACTCGTTGATAATGTAATGAACGTGTTTTACGAGTTCCCGTGGAGTTTTAAGTTGGCAAGTTCCAAATTCACTTAAATTTTAAGACATTTGTTAAAATGATCATGTATACCTGATCTAAATCAAATGTTTTGCTTTTTATTCGGATGTTAGAACGATATCAATTTGCTCCCTTTTTTTGAAGTGTACTTAATACATCTCGATTGTTTTTTTTAAACCCAATATCGAAAAACATTACTAACATGGATTTTCTATCGCATGTCCCTACTGACTTTGATGAAATGTTAAATTTATGCTTTTATTGGCAACGTTCATTTCAGACATTGTATTTATATTACCAAGTCAGATTAAAGTAGTTTTAGCATTAAATAAATTGAACCCAACACACTCACCCCAAATGTGATCCTTCTTCTGGCCTTTTCTCTCTTCTACCAGATCGGTGTTCGATTGACAGAAGCAAGTCAGGACACACAAATAAGCGACCAATAGCTTCAAAGCTATTTTCACCATATTTCACTGTCCGAGACGCTGTCAGTTGGTAGACTGAATGATGAATGCTTCCATTGTTTCGCATGTCGCTGCTTTCGACATCGAAGTGATAATTGATGGAAAGTGAACAAACCCATTTCTTTGTTTTCGGCTCCGTTTACAAGTCATATATTAAAAATTACTTGAATATTGCAAGTCAGACTCTTACATAGATGGTATCTTATTCTAATCAAGTATAAGTATGAATTGAATAGATATCTTATTATGGAAATTTTGGATTTTTTACAGTTCCCTATGTTGTACCCAAAAGTTTTTGATGTGTAGAAATAGATTCTGTGTAGAATTTCAGTGGGCACCTTGATGATCGTTAACGACTACGGCGTACTTGGACTTGAAAAGTGGCGCAATGAAGAGTAGATTTCGACTCCGAAAACTATTTCATCGGATCGTATTTGCTTCACAGGCTACTACGTTTGTACAACAACTGCTCGGTATGACAACATAAAATAGCGATAGCCGCCCGGCGGTCTAGGGAGAGGCCTTCGAACTCGAACCGGAAACCCGAAAACAGTCATGAGATGGTCAATGACTTTCGCCTAATTGGTGACGACGTCGTTAGTACCACTATATCCTCACTCCACTAGTACACAGATCGTACATAAGTCCGTATTCTTGAAATAAAAATGTTCATGTTATTATTCAACTATAGAACAATAAGAACCTATCACAAACTTACTACAAACAAATAAACAAACTGATAACGTTTGAAAAGGACAAAGGATCGCAAACTTTTTGCTCGCGAACTTCTAAGATGAGAATAATTGTCATATTTTTCAAATATTTTTGAAAACGGTGCTAAAACCTACACTTATTAATCAAAAATAATGATTTCATAAAGTCCTATCAAATTAATTCCCACATACACCTCAAAACGAAATAATTTATGCCTAATATTTTATTTACAAATATTAATTTGTAAGACAAATGTATCTAGTACTAAATTTCAAACCGGTAGCACTAATAACGATAAATTACTTGTAACTGATGTCCTATCTTCATAATACATCATCTCGTCCGAAGCGATCACAACAAGTAGGCGTCTTTTTCTGTAAGGCGATTATATTTAACACGGTCACCACGAGGACGAGATGCGAAATGTAATTATCAAGTTATCGCTTGTTATATAATTATGATTAAATTTCCAAATTTTTTTTTTTTCTTTTTTCTTCTATTTGCCGGTCCATCTTCCACAGTTAATTTGCTCTGAATTTAATTGATTAAGGATTAAACTGACATTCGGTGCACAATATACTTGCGTGTTTGCGTGCGTGGTGTTTGTGTGTGACCCAAACATGAACTTGTTACAAAAATGAATAAATTTTAAATGTAAAGGTGACTTTTGAGGAGTATTAAATAAATATCCATATATAAATTAGAAATTAAAACAAATATATTTCTGTTTTAAATTAATTATATAAATAGATTGTTATAAGAAAATTGATGAATATTGACCATTACCTTTTATCTCCGAAATTACTGAGCCTAAAACATTGAAAAAAAAATACAGAAAATAGTTCTTTGCTACATCGGAAAATCTGTAAGAAATCTATTCACTTCAAATCAAGTTCTCATCGTTTCGGTCCTTAGCTGACACTAAGTATGTACTCACATACTTAGTGAGTGCCAGCTTATAATAGACCGGCATAGTTTCAATGCAATATTAATTTTAAGGGCAAATCAAAAAACGAAATATCGCAATACTTTCTATCAGCCGGTCTTGATCCACGTACTCAAGAACACTACATGATAGAATTTAATAACAGGCAATTTGTTCTATAATTTTTTATATAACCCGGTACCATACATGCTTTTTTTCATTACCACACTAAAATTAGGGTCAAATTTTAAAAAGTGTGATAGATATTAAAAATGCTCACCAGAGGACTTGAACTCGCATATTATCTCCAATTTCTATTCTTATCTTCACTTAAACTCTTTTGCCTCGTATCTTTTGTTTAAATTTTTGGAAGAGCTCTAGGTTCGTGCTCACTTCCACTATAGTTTACTTTCAAATACGATAACAGGTCTTTCTGTGTACAAACGGAGAATAAGTAACTGTTCTTTAAAATAGACGGTTAAGTAAATTAGATTTTTCACGTTTTTCTCACAGTTTATTCCTCATTTCATTGTTTATTTAAATCTGTAGTATCGATTTTGTGATATGACGATTTTTGGCAAGTGCTCGGCTCCAATTCACGTCGCGTTGACCGGTCGGCGCTGTCGCCCACGGGAAGAGCGGACTGCCGGCCGCGTCCGTGTGCATTTGTAATTTACAGTTGTAGTTGGAAAATGTGACGGAGTCGGTATGTACACTTTTCGGTTCGAACGAATTGTGCAATACAGTTTTCGCTTTCGGTATGTGAAAATCCATGGCAATGGACCGGTAGACACGTTTTTCGTTTGAATTTATTTTTATAATAGTCATTTTTGTAAACATAAAACATTTATGCTTGCGTGCTCTGCATGCGAAAATAGATATATTTTTACTCAATTTTTACTGTATTGTAATATAGAAAAATTGTAAAAAATAATAAAAATTAAAATTAACTTTACTAAAAATACTATATAAATTTATTCACGCCTGTTTTCCAGAAAAGTAGCCAGGAACTATATATTTTCTCATGGTATCTTTTCTCATCCTTGTCTTACTTCATAAAACATATAAAATAAGTATCTGTGATAGTATCCATTTGTTAAATGTAATTTTTTGGTTTACATCCAATAATTTCCTAACTATATTACTCTTATTTTCTATTCTTTAGTATACGACAAGCATTATACGCAGTATATACTCAATGTACTTGTATATACTACTAATGTTACAAATGTGAAAGTTTGCATGTTTAGATGTTCGTTACTCAATCACGCTTTAACGGCTAAACAAAATCGACTGTAACTTTTAATTAATATAAGCTTATACGTCAGAATAACATATAGGCTATAACTTATAATGATACTAAGTTCTGTTCACGGCTTCTTTTGTGTGTTCCTAGAACGAATTCTTTACTTATGCCGAATGGCTATTGATAACGACAGTGTTAAATATCGGTTTAGTGTGATAATCGTTTCCTAGTAAAAAAAATTGCATTAAATGTGTTTTCGGTGTAAGAATAAAAGTTCTACCGGTATGGCGTCGGGAATCGAGGATCGGGATCGTGATGGATAGATAACGTATGCATAATGCACGCAGTCGCATCATTGTTCTTCTCCAAACAAGAATCTCCCTTCTCGAACGTGTTCAAGTTCGGCCACCGAGTCTTGAATGGACTTTCGGTTTTCCTTTTCAGCTCTGTCGATCTGTGCATATAATAAGATCACAAACGAGCCGTGTCCGTACATCAAATAATAGATACACAATGAACAAAATGTCCAGTCGTATTTTTGTAATACTAATTACAATTAAACTACGTTGAATTAGACCGTGATCTTCGAAAGGACTTAGTTTAGGATAATACTAAAGCCTTTGGAAAATGAACTAGATCAGTTAAGATTTTCGGGAGTTATCGTGAGCACGCGATTATGGATAGGTACAGACACACGGACGTCCACGGAATAATTTTGTTAAACATCTTTTTCATTAATTTAAAAAGTAAAATGTCTTTTAAAAGTGTCATAAGCTTTGGAACTAGTGTTTTTCCTTGATATTTATGCGTAAATATTATTATATAAGTGCGAGAACAAATAAATAGAGACACTTTTAGTTCAAAAAATCACTTGATTTTTGTAAGGCGAGGGTAAAACACTGCCTCAACGCTCCGCTTATGAGGCGTGCAATTTTTCAAAGAAACATTTGGTACATGTTGTATTTTTGTTGGCGAGGCCAAGAAAATAGTTTTTTAGATTTTTTTGTGTTTCTTCAGTTCTGTGCGTTTGTGCACACTAATCTCATAAAGGGCTTAACCGATTTGAGTTTAGTAAGGTATACACTCAAAAAAATGAAAGCCAACTAAGAAATATTTTCTCTTACTTGGCGTTAAATTAATTAAAACAACTGCGAAATTGTGTATATCAACGAAAGCTGATTCGTTATGATAACTAGTTCATTTGTGATTGAACTAATAATGTAGGTACTATATTCATTCTAACAAGTATATACACTATTTCTATCATTACTTGTTTTCTGGCATAATTTTATCAGTTTTATTTAGTTAACTTATACACATATAATCAATCAATTCAGAATAAATTCATTGAAATAATTAAACAAATTAGTAGTTTTAATTCTTTTCGTTGTTCAATTAATATAGTAGTATTTGAATTATCTAATACCTGTTAATTACGTCAACTACTCTAATACTCACCATTTTTAAAACAACAAAGATAAAATGATCACCTTTAATACTTAATATTGTTGGATTAAATATTAAATTCTACTGAGAGTAATTGCTTAAAACGATTTTCATATTAGTTGAGATAAATAATCAATTTATCAATTGAAATAAGTGACTACCCTTCCCACCTCACCTCCAAGGGCGGCGCGGGGGCAGGAGGCGAAGCCGACTGAACAAGACTAGCGCATATCGTTAGTCAATAGTTGCATGGATAGTTGTTTGTGTGCCGCTAGAGTTAAAATAGGATTATTTCGTTCGTGACTTCTTAGTTTATTCATTTAGTACCTACTTGTATTACTTGCGAAGAGTCAGATGTAGTTGCATCAGTGAATGGGATAGTTGTGGCATTGTTGGTTGGTGTTGATGTTGAAGACCAAGTGTACACGTACCAAAAGTGTAAGGAACCAAAACACGAACCAAACACCGCACAGAAGGTTGTTACTTTCTACAATTCATTAATATTACCGATACTTTGTAACATAAATATTTTAACAATAGCAAAAAATATGTAACGTTCCGCTGTACTGTTTAAAAATTAATAAACAAGTATTTTCTTAGAAGTTATTTTTGTTTTATTTTATCTAAAATTTGTCACATATGTCAACAACAAACAATAAGATTTATTTTTAGAATTCATTTATCAGATTTTTAAATGTGATATGTTCTATGAACTATTTTTTAACTGTCATAATTTGAACATAAATAGGTTTTACTTCATGTTTCTTTTCATAACTTTAACATCAACTTTGGTTTCCTATAATTGCTGATAGATAAAATATAGCACAGCACACGGCCGTACTAACTACGATCGAGGCTGGTTGCGGGTGGAGCACCATGTCATGCTGGCACTAATTTTCGAAGTGATTATAATATCTTAGACCTGTATTGATAAATCGTACTCAACTTTGAGACCGCGTTTGAGTTAGCACTGGAGGTGCTGTTCTAATTAATATGTCGTACATATGTTCACTCTTAAATATGGAACATAACTATCAATTACGCATTACAGGTGATTAAGAGTGAACTTTAGGACAACCCGTCATATGCGAACTCATGGGAATTCTTAGAGTTGAGTGCGATTTATTAATGCAGAACTTAGTCAATTAAAAAAATATTACTAAGAGCCTCTTTCACTGTCTCCTTTTAAACTAACTTTTAATAAAAAGTCCCTTTTAAAATTAGTTTTGCGTTCCGCGTCCTTCTTTTAACGGGTTTTCAGCCCTAACAACTGTTAAAAGAAGAACGTGAAACGTAAAGCTAATTTTAAAAGTAACTTTTTGTTGAAAATCAGTTTAAAAGGAGATGGTGGAAAGGCTCTTTGTGGATTTAAACAAAAGTAACTTAGTTGTTATTATAATGTTGCCTATTAGTACTAAACAAGTATCATAGATGATTCAAGTAATTGAATTTGATCATAATAAACATTTATGGTTCAAATGTAACAAGTTCTAAATGAATTTATTAAGCTGAATCAATTACTATAATCATTTCTATGTTGGTAGTGATCATGATCTTATTTGAATTTATTAAAGTAGTTAGTTATTATAATAATTTTCTTTTTGATATTGACTAAGTATTAATTAAATTTATTAAGATAAGTAAGTCGGTATAGCCATTTTTCATATTCATACTGAATAAGATCTAAATTTCTTTAGTTAACTAATAATAATAAGAGTAATACAGTTAACTAGTCCATTGAATAATGATATTCAATAAAATCATCTTATTTGAAGTGTTTAAGGTCTTGTTAGGCTCGTATGGAATCAAGATACTTGATCATACGTATCACAATTTTGATAGATGCAACAAATTTTTTTTTTAGTGTAAATACCGCACAGATAGCCGCGCCGATATATATATATATATATATATATATATATATATATATATATATATATATATCTGTACATTAATCTCCTTAAATATCTACGGTACTTAGTTGTTTGTTTGAAAAGTATTAAATAAAATAATTAATGAGCACTATTTTATACGTATATCTATGAATATTATTTTTTGATAAATTTGATTATTATAGTTAAAAAAAATCTTTACAAAACTTTCGTTGGTTTTATTACATTTTACTGAAATCCTATGTTTATAAATAATTTACTTCATTTTTACATGAAAGTAGCGATACAAAGTAAAGTGTTATAAGTTGGTAGGCATTTTTTTTTCATTATGTATATAAATAAATATATTGTATATTGATATTTGTATTAAGATTAGACAACAGAAAACAACTTTTTTTTTGTTTTCGTCTAAGTCGGTACCGTAACCAATAGCGAAATCTAAATAATAAACGCAACAGGGAGTGATATTGAGATTCGAAACTAGCAGGGATTGAAATCGAGAACGGGACTAAGGTCCAAAACGGCTGTGAGGTTCAAATTACGATCAATAGCGTGACTGAAATCGGAATGAGAAGCAATACAGAAGTCAGATTTGAGAGTGGGCCAGAGTCGAAAGCGGAACCAGCATCTAAATCTACTTATATCAAGATTGGTTTCGGAACCAAAAGCTAGACCTAGTTCGAAATTGAGAGTGAGGCAAATCGACATTAACAGCAGGATCGTGATTAGAATCGATCACGGGACAGCGCTCTCGGTCATGACTGAGAGCTAGTCAGGAATAAATGTGTTCGTTTTATTGGTAATAGTGAAGGCAGAATCACCAATCCTTTGAACCCATTTCAAAAGTATCATTTCCAGCGGATGAGGCACATAAGACCACGCCTAAATTTTGTGAAACAGTTCGCTTGACCGGTTCTTCAAATTGAACTTTTCGCATCAACATCAAGTTATTAAGGTAACTTGAACAACGATCTTATACTTAACATAATAAAACAAGGTATATACATATATATATATAGACACACACACACATATATGAGTGTGTGTGTGTGTGTGTGTGTGTGTGTGTCTATATATAAATTTATTTAAATGTAATTATTTATTATGAACTAGGAAAACAAGATAGTCGGTATCCACAGAATGAGCAAATGGTTTGGGTCGTCTAATATAGAAGATGCACTCGAGCTGTTGAGCTTTTGATACCCAAGTGATTTCTTTTGACAGCACAGCCTTTAAATCGATGATTTTTTGCGATTTACTCCCTATCCGAAATTCGTGTATGTTCCGATCATATCCATTTATGAATAGGCGTAGTTGAAGGTCTTTCAATTGAAAATAAAAAAAAATAAAAGAAAACTAGAGAAATAAGTAGGTATGTCGACTATTACTCTTGAACTAGTATACAATAAAGAGCACCAGCAAAAGAGCGTATTTTCACGCCACTTACGTCTTTTTGTTGAGAAGCGCAGTTTTTCGGCATTAACTCAAAAACAGTATATCCGATAATGTTGAAAATAATTTTCGTTGAAGTTATTTATTAAGCATTACCTTTGTAGTTTTTTTTTATATATTCTTTGTATATACTATTTAAAAAAGAAAAGAGGACGCAATTTATGCTTCGAAACAATTATTTTTGAAAATGTTCATTTAATCAAAAAATTGCTTAGAAACTTTAAACTTTTTAAAAGAACTATCGAAATATTTGCCAACATTGAAGTTTGCTGAAAAATATTTTTCAGCTTCTGCTACATATTTGGAATCCCCCAACCCTAGAAATATATATTTTTGTTATTTAACTACCAAACTAAGTAGTGCTTATATAAAATTCCTATGCTCCAAATTTCATCAGTATACATCTAGTACTGTTTGAATAAAATTACATACGGACGGACGGACATGACGAGTCTATTTCTTTTTTGCCATTTTGTCTCTGAAACCTAACAAAAATTGCCATCGTTTCGTCACCTCGCTGCAAGAACACTTGGTCCCACAATGTCATTACAGATTGTGGGTCTCAGCCCCGCAACCGTTTACGCTGGTCTATTACCGGTTGTGAAATATGAACGACGGTCATCGTCAACTTGAGGTGTGAACGTGTGGTACCGAACCGGCGTGATCTTACTCTACGAGGCGTGAACCTATGGTTTATCTTGACTTAAAACCTGGTCGGCCATTTCAACCGTGGACTAGGACAAAATTTATAAGAGGAAGTTATACAATAATTGTTGCAAATGTAAACTTATAGTTTTACACTTCTCATGCTGTGTATATTAGTTGAATTTATTAATGACGTATTTCCTATGTAAATTTATTACTTACGAAAATAAAATTATTTTTAATTTCATTTCAAACGCTTTCTGTTATTTTAAACGTTAAAGTCCACTGTAAATCACTTTTCAATTATTGTTAAGTGTAGTTACTGTTATTTCTAGTTGAATGTGTATTTTGAAAAATAAAGCGAATATACAGAGATGTGTTTCTATTAAGTCAAACGTGTAAATATATCATGTAGCATCGCGAGTATTTCAAACATAATATACTGAATATTGTGATACACCAAAAAGTATTCAAACATAGTATTATACCTAGTATTATGGAACTTTACAAATATTCCCAAGAGAATATACTTCAAATTATGAAACAGCAATAATATTCCGAACACAATATACTTAAAATTATAAAACACCAAAAATATGTCGAACATAATATACCTATAATTATGAAGCAACCAAAAAAAATTCTGAGTACAAAATACCTACTTGAGTTCTATCACAAAAACAATATAATCGGATTATCGTCTCAAATGTAAAATTGCGGTAATTTTTAAACATTAAAAAAAATACAAATTCAGATTAGTAACCTTTTACATAAAAATCCATTATCATACTAATGACTTTATGATCTGCATATAATATGATAAATATCACGTGCATTATAGTATAAAATAGTGCATTTTACAATTTATTCTTTTCACAATTCCTATAAAATGTAAGACCCATAAAACATTGCCAAGTCCTAACGAAGTTTCGTGCCCAAATATTAGCTACGCTACGTCCACACTTTTCTGTCGAAGAATTCAATTTAACTCGCTTCAAAGAAACAATGCGCTCAGTAAATAGTTGCAGTAGATCCTTATTATTGAATCGTTGAAAACGTCGGAGTTTTTATGAGAAGACATTCTTCCAGTTCTTCTATTTACTTGAAACGCGGATGAAATGTTAAAGGCTTACGAAGTTAACTTTCCAGATTTATATCAGGATGAAACTGCCCTCTGACGTAAAATATATACGACCCGCACTGAATTAATGTTTTTCTTGAGACATCGTTTTTTTATGTTTTTATTCACCTAAAGCTAAGCAAATAGCGGTAGCGGTCGAGTGCTCAGCGCGTTGGTTTCATATTGCGAAGAACCAGATTCGAATCCTTACCCCCGACCGATTAATGAATGAGTTTTGCACTTATATTGTTCGTTCTGTTTTTCAGACAGTAGATTAATGCGTCGATTGAGGATTACAAACTAACGTACGGATTATGAACTATATGTAAGAGAGTTTATTTCATTACTACATGCAATTGAAGCCACACAGCACAAGAATAAATGTAGCCGATTGTGGTATTTCATATAGATAAGCACAGAAACTCATATTAGCGACCACGTTACGCTATGCTCGCCACAATCATCAAAATACGTATTTGAACCATGAATTGCCTACATTTCGTAAGTGGAGTAAATTTCTGGAGAGACTGAGTTGAAAGCGTTTTGCCTGGCGAAACATGCGGTAAAAATGGTTCGATCAGACATTTTTCGAAGTATTATTGTTAAATATAAGTTTAACATATGGGTTCGATATTATAAGATTAAATATTTGTTATTTTTTTTTTCGTTTTTTTTTTTGTTTATATGATCATTCTGTTATTACATTAACTCACGTAGTATTACATCGGACACGACATGGCTGCCTATTTGAATACAGTATTATTTTACTAAAGCATCAGAGCTTTTAGTGAATATTTTTAATAATTGTATCACTTGTAAGCTCCAATCAAAGCTGTGATAAAGAAAAAGAAAAATTCTGTTGAAGACGGAGTTGAAAAGCATGATAGAAGAAAATGTTCCTGTGATTCATGTCGAAATCCTTCTTCTCTCCAATTTAAGGATTCACGGTTAAAAAGAAACTGTTTAGCAAATTACCGTAGTAGTAAACAACTTACTGGATCAAATTATACAGTGCACCGTAACATCAAAGGTAGGCCGTCGACGCAATTCAGTCTAAGAGCTGGCTTAGTCTTTTCGACCACATTTATCTGCCCATTGGTGACCACACCAAGTCCGTTGAGCGATCCCTCTTACATCATTATAAGTTTTGAAAATGTAACTGTCGCCCTAATCACAATATTCCATGCCCTAAAATATTTTGTAGAACAAGATAAGGCTAATTTCACCTCATTTACTGCGATCGGTTAAATAGTTTAGGATGTTGATGTAAAAATTATCTTACATTATTCATGCAGAACCAGTGAAATTCACAACCCTTCCTACTACAGTCGGATCCATAGTCAGACTTGTATGAACTCTCCCGCCTAGACCCTGCTGCTTGCAGACAAGTAGGCTCTGCTCGTCGCTCTATAGTTGCTACTCCGCATATTGCAATACAAAAGCATGTGCTTATCATGACTGCGGCAAGTGCCGCTCCGCTATTCGCCCTGGCAGAGATCATGAGGGATGACTGTGGATGGCTGACTGATGTGGATGCATTGGCGTAGCTAGGGGAGGGCGGCGGGGGCGGTCCGCACCGGGTGCCACCCGATTAGGGGTGACATCCGAGTTTATCGGATCGCAAATTTAAATTCACAAAAAATGCATTTCGAAATATAAAACATCGTTTATCATTAGAGTTTTATTTTAACTTAACAGTTTTGATTTTTGGGGTGTCACTTCAAATCCGCCCCTGGTGACGCCCGTGCTACCTACGCCACTGTGTGGATGATTGAGGGATGACCAATCACTGTGGTCAATATATGCACATATACCTACATTTATATAGCATGTTTAGAGAGTAGATGGTCACCGCCACCGATGGAAACTCGCAACCTCAAAGTGGACACTAATGTGTTGGCGGCCTCTCCGTTGCGAATAGGATTACGTAATAAAGGGTGAATCGGGCTGATGGATGGCGGAGAGAGGGAAGTGGGCCACCGGAACTCTCACTCAACGGAGGAAACACAACAGTGGAAGCTGCTACTTAACGTCCGTATTGTGTGAGAGCATCTACATTTTGCGATTTTTCAATGAATACCGCTTTAATTTTTTCATGAATATAAAATAATATCTGCGAAGATGCCATAGCAAGTATAGCATAAAATTGATTTTCTCAATAATGCTCTTCAGATAATATATTCTAAGGTACTCAATGAGATCATACATGTATGAAGGCGTCTCGTAATAACGTCCTGATTAACATTCCTCACATAATTCAAAAGCGGTATTATTTTAAATAAATATACGTACTGGGTTATCGGATTACCGTCTTCGTTCTTCCTATTCGAATTCATTTAATTTTCCCGAGCGTTCGAATGTTTACAATATTCAAATAACGCCCGGTTCCCGTGCACGTTTTCGAAAACACACGAAGATAACTGAAATCGTCCCCGCGAACGGCGCTCAGACGCGTAACACCCCGACCCGCGTACATGGAAAAGAGCGAAAATTTCCCCCACGTGCCGTGTGCAAGTGTGGGGGGCGGGGGATGGGGGGAGGTGTAGCATAAAACGACTATAACCCGCGCGGACCGTGATATCGAACATTCCCGAAGCGTCGCCTGTTTTCCATAAAACGGGAGCGTCTGAGAAATTCCGCTCGCCGCGCCAATCTCCGATATCGCGTCGCTCGCGTTCCTTTCGCTCTGCGGCTACCACTACGCCTTGTTTACTTTTCGCTCGCAACGTGTATGCGTTTAGCGTCAGACGCGAAATCTATGGTTTCGTGCAATAATAATAATAATAATATCTTCAGACATACATACACAGCACCGTCTGGTCCCAAACTAAGTAACGAGGCTTGTACTATCGGTACCAGACAGTTGATGTACTACATACATAGTTTTTTTTTGTAAATATATACGTATAACACATAGAAACACCCAGACTCAAGACAAACATTAATTTTTAATCAAATAAATGTTTGTCTTGTGCGGGAATCGAACCCACGACCCCAGCGCGACAGGTAGGGTCACTACCACTGCGCCAATCAGGCAGTCAATATTTGGCAGTAGATCATAGACTTATCACCTTACTTTGAGTGAACATCACTGTACAAATTTATCTAAAGGTTTCGATGTAAATTTTCATTTTGATGAAGTATCGCTTTTCAAGTATCTCTACAGAAGTGCGTTTTCTGGGAAAGACGAGATGAAAAATAAGTCTAAGCATTGCTACGTATGTATATTACTGTTTTTTTTTTTTGGTTCTTAAAAGCAAAGAGCAATACATTATTTACTACGGATGGCATCAAAAACGTAAAGCTATAATCTCTTTATCGTGTGATTTTATAAAGGAGTAACTGTATATTACACAATGTATATCTGAATACATTAGACATGAAACTACTAAAATCAAACAACCTCATTGTCTAATGTTTTTGACGTTTCACAGAATCGTCACGAAAGCGGTAAGGGCTGAAACGTCTGATTGTGGGAGGTGTTGCTTAGCTAAATGCACGTATGGAAGTAGTAATACCCATTAATGAACAGTGCTACTACTTCTATGGTTCAATGCTATTACTGTGGTAAGTGGATCTCAAAGTGTATGTGTATATACGAGTGTGCGTTGCATATAATTGAAAATGTCCAGAGAAGCGGGGGAGATCGATTCCCCTCCGCTTGTAAATTTAATTTTTATACGATTTTTAAGAGGCCGACGAGGATACGAGCCGCCAAGGTGGTCATCGCCACCCATGGACACTCACAATTACAGAGGAGTCACCAGTGCGTTGCTTTTAGGAACAAAAAATAGGTTCTTTCCTTGAAGACCTCCTCGTCGCGGTTGATAAGAAATACCACTGAAGGCTCATCATTCCAGAGTTTTATCCCAAAACTCTGTCATCAAATGTCATCGGCACCACCGATGACATTTTTGGCGAGCAGAAAAACTATCGAATTTAGCGGCGAGAATAAGGTTGAATAAATCTTCTTTTTAATATTAATTATTTACTTCCCCTTAGGGTACGAAATAAAATATGACTTACGTTTAGTATTATATTACATCAATTAACTGTTACGAAAAACGAGTAAAATACGCGAACCGATAGTCCTGCTATGAGCTTGACGAGTAAGGCTTAACGTTTACTCAGTTGGAAAACTATACGGCATCATTCGCTGCAATACTCCAACTTAAGATCTCTCTTTATTTGTCTGCACTAAAATGTCAATTGGTCACACTTTAATTTGGCCATGTAAACGCCTTAATCACCACGCCGAGCAGACAGATCGATGCAGGCGAGCTCGTGCTGTAGTGTAGTTTTACATTTGCTGAGACATTGCCTTTCTAGTGACAAGCAGGCTACCGCGGCCGGCGGCAGATTACTGAATTGGCACAAGTTAATTTTATTCTCTAAAATTAAAAATAAAATTTATTTTGTTTATTATTAAAGTACTGTTAAGTGTAAAATGTCATAGTTTTTTTAAGTCCTGAGCTTAATTTTAAACGTGTAATTTCGAAGGTGAAAAGTATTTTTATTGAAACTCTAAATTGTTAGATCGGTAAGCGCTCGGCATGTGGGGTATAAGTATTTTGAGGTATGAACCTCGAAATACATATATCTGGTCTTGCCTTAAAACGTATATTCTTCCTTTGTTGCCGGTGCATAAAACATTTTAACCTTTTTATTGTGTTTTTCTGAACAAATTATCCAATAAATTTATTTATTTTTTATAAGTTATGAGTTCGCGTTTATTTATTTTCTTTAATGCCTTCCGCTTCATATAATGTCATAAACACAAAAAAATCGTGTTTGTAGGGGAAAGAAAAAAATATATATCTATAAAAGTCAATGTGTGTGTATGTATGTATGTGTGTATGTTCCCTATGGACTCTGAAACGGCTGGGCAGATTTTGATGAAATTTTCAGGTAATCTTCAGATTTGCCCAACGGGTGATCCTTTGTGAAGTTTGATCGCGATCAGATCAACAATTTTTTTATTTGTTTAATTTATTTTCACTAACAATAACAGACCTGCTGTCGATCCGCTATTGTTTTCATAACACCCATTATTTGGCACGTGCGTAATATATTTTGATTCAATTAATCTTTATATATACAAATTCAGTATCAGAATGTTTGTTCACGATGAACTCTAAAACAACTCAACCGATCTTCATGATACTTTGTATTTATGTGTAGTTTGGTCCATCTCGATAGACGGGGTCGTTTATATTCTGATAGGTGACGTAGTTGTCAATAATTTTTCTTTTAATTACTTTCAAGGAATTTTATTGATTATTCTTTTCAGATATCTCTTCAAAAAGTGCACACAAACATAAATTTTAATTTTACTAAACCCTCACCTCCAATCGGTATTAAACGGATTGACAAAAATATCGCTTACCAATCGCACCACATTAAATTTATACTATAAATACTTTAAGAATTATACTGGTAGCGGTATCGAAATAAAAAAAGCGACGGGGAACAGAATCCAAAACCAGGACCGGACCCGAAATCGAAAACAAGACCGGGGTCAAAATTGAGTATAGGGTCAGCATCGGAATCGAGAGCCTAATCGAAATCGAAATACAAAAGATGAAGGAATCGTTTTCCCTCGGCTTCGTCCAAATCAGAACTGTGATTGGTAGCGGAATGAGAATTGCAAGCGGGACTGAAATTGAAAACGAAACGAGAGAATTGAATGCGCGTGTATGGTGTGTTGTGTGTAAACCTCAAATAACTTTGGAACGGACTAACTGATAGAAATGCAATTCGCGACATTTCGAAGCTTTTTAAAACATTAAACCAGGTCGCTCGGTATATTTTGAAGAATCTCAAAAATAGTGTTATTAGAAAAATGTTTTTATGAAATAACTATTAAACTGCTCAACCAATCGATACCAAAATCTAATAAGCTCCTTTCCCCAAACTGTTCAATAGATTGCCGCAAATTTCATAAGAAAAATGGTTCATCTCTACCGACGAATTCCTGTCAGTCTTCCTGACGAGTTCCTATTAAAAAACAATAATGAGCGTTGCTAAATTCATCAAATTCGATCGATTTGTTCAAGAGATTCTTTGGAGAAAATTTTCTAAAAGTGTGTTTTAGAATATTTTTTAAGCTACTCGGCCGATAAATTCTGAACTCTACCCGATTGTTTTCTGTAAAAAAAACGTTTGGTATCGATAAACTTTCTTTGCTTGAATAACTGCATCGAATGCCGCAATGCGAATCAAACTCGAACAAAGCATTCGATAGATATCGTAGTTTAAAAATTAAAAATAAAAATCACACTATTTAAATAAATTTAGTTGTTTAAACTCGAAGAGCCAAAAACGTATTAAAATTATGTTTCTGAGCACGGGGAACTTGAAGAGCTCTTAAGTCTCTCTTGAACAAACTTTTAAGCTCAAGCTCTGTTATTTACTACTAGATTTATATTTAAAGAGTTCGAGCTCGAAAATAGCAAAAAGTTTCAAGAATGGCCTATATAAGGTCAACCGTCTTGACGAAGTTTTAAGTACGAAAAGCTTAAAAATAAGTCTTAGAAATCCAAGAGGACAATGTTCTCGAACTCGAATAGCTCAAAGATACAAAGATAGATATCATAGCGGGTAGTCTCTACATTGAGCAAACAAATAATAAGCCACGGATCCCTCGCGAAAGTTAAGCAACAAGAATTTTATCACTGGTACGACGAAAGAATTCGAAATATCGAGAAAAAATCTAATGAGGTTTCGCGTGTGAGTAACGTACGCTGGATCTATCGGACGGGCCATAAGAGCTGTAATGTCTCCCCCGCCACCCGCGCCGCGCGCAATCACCATAAAATTAAGTCACTGTACCAATATAAAACTGGTCAAGTGCGAATTCACTTTGCGCTATGAGCATTCCGTATAAACAGATTTATATTTTAACATATTACATGGACTAGACCAATATTTATGTGTTTTTTAATTGCTAATTAATATTTGAGTGAATATAAACTTGGTAAAGAAAGGTTTTTTTTAATTTTTTATAGAAAAAATATTAAAATCCTTTATGAATTTAACATTATATGCTTGTTTTTAGTATTTTACAAATTATTTCATGCCAGTGCGTCTTGCACAGTTTATATTTAACAGTATAATGAAAAATGAAATGCTTTATTGCATAAATCCTTTTCAATGGCGTTAAACTCGTTTTATTATTTACGGTGCATAACACATTATTTTCGCCAAGCAATATGACCACCCTAAACCAAAAGTATTAACAGCTCGTCAGTATCAACCACATGTGTGTTCTTGATGTCACGGCTGCGCCCGATACGTCTGCGCTTAATTAAACAATATCTTGAGCATCCATTTATAACCGTATACACGTATATTAAATTGTACTAATTGTTAGAAAAATCGGACCGTTTTTACAAGTGGCAGGCAGTACTCGTCAAATCCGATAAATAGTTTTGTTCAGAAACTACGTACCAAATATTCGTAATTTACAAATATATAAATAAATTTCGTATCCACGTTATTTAATTCATTCGTGTTCTCATTTAAATCCATAGTTAGTGATAAAGAACTTACCAACCACCCGGCAGCCAGTTCAAGACTTAAATTTGCAAATTTGGTCTTTAACAATATATAGATCGTAAACGGATTGATTTATTTCTTCAAATTCACATTACTATTTTCAATAACTGTGAAGATAATGGAAACCGTATACCGACAAAAAGACAACTTTATTTGATTGAGATGGCAAAAATAAAGATTGTTTAAGAAAATATGTATCAAAACTTTCATCGTCTTTGCGAAAAGGCACTCATATATGACCGCCATTTTGGCGCGTTCGGTTTCCTGAGCTCAGGTAAGAATAAAATAAGTCGTGTGCGTTTAACCTTTACGCTCGGTTGAAGTAAAACTTATTTGACTGTTGTGATACATGTCACCAAAAAGAATAATCATAAAATAAATGTGACGTTATATTTTTTTTTTTTTTGATAAATCAATTTTGACCTTTCCATACCTGTGAGAGCCCTTGGAACTTATTAAAATATTTTAATGGTTATAAATTGTATTTATGTGTGTATATAGAATTTCATATAAAATATTCAATGATGGTTAGTTATTCCAGTCAACGATGAAGCCTCTTACGCATAATTGAAAAAATTTTTGCTGCTGTT